>JAAGEH010000029.1:23315771-23523611 GCA_011751065.1 Lasiurus cinereus | reverse complement strand
GAGAGAGAGAGAGAGAGAGAGAGAGAGAGAGAGAGAGAGAGAGAGAGGAGAGAGGGGGGTGGGGGAGAGTCTGTCTTTGGAAAATCATGGCCTTTAGCACATTTCCCAGAATGACATCAACCAGGGAATGGTGTCAAAAGTGTGACTTTCACATTTCTGTGCAACAGACGATTTCCTCTCCCCCCTTGGCTTTTTTCTTATATGTATAAATAAAGGAGCAAATCAATCATTCAAAAAATATGAACATCTTAAGCACTTCCAGATTTTGCAAGTAGAAATTATTAATAGAAGCAAGTGATCATGCCTCTTAGAAATGTTATTTCATATATGCCATTTCTGGTCCTTAAAGGAGATTAATATATACTAGAGGCCCGGTACATGAAATTTGAACATGGGGGGGGGGGCGCGTTGTCCCTCAGCACAGCCTGCACCCTCTCCAATCTGGGACCCCTCAAGGGATGTCTGACTGCCCGTTTAGGCCTGATCTCATGGGGCAGTTGGACATCCCTCTCACAATCCAGGACTGCTGTTTCCCAACTGCTCTCCTGCCTGCCTGCCTGATTGCCCTAACTGCTACTACCTACCAGCAACCCACAGGTTGAGAACCACTAGCAGGGTCGCCTAACACCATCAGAAAACACAGATATTTACATTATGATTCATAACAGTAGCAAAATTACAGTTATGAAGTAGCAATGAAAATAATTTTACAGTTGGGGATCACCATAACATGAGGAACTGTATTAAAGGGTCGTAGCATTAAAAAGGTTGAGAACCACTGGGTTAGGAGCTAGCAATCCCAGATTGTGAGAGGATGTCTGAGGGTTAGGAGCTAGCAATCCCAGATTGTGAGAGGATATCTGACTACCAGTTTAGGCAGTCAGACATCCCCTGAGAGGTCCCAGATTGGAGAAGGTGCAGGACTGGCTGAGGGACACCTCTCCCATCCCCCGTGCATAAATTTCATGCACCTCACCTCTAGTAATAAATAAAAATCTACACTAATAAAAGAGAAACATGCAAATTAACCCAACTAAGATGGTGGTGATCACAGAGCTGGAGCAAGCAGAAGGCTTGGGTTACCCCCAGCGATGGAGGAAGCCAAGCTTCCCACCCAACCTGGCTGGCCCTGGCCTCTGCTCAAGGCTACAAAGTTTCAATTATAGAAGATAAATAAATCCCAGATACCTGCTTCCAGCCAGCCCTGGCCTCCACTCAAGGCTACAAAGTTTCAATTATAGAAGATAAATAAATCACAGATACCTGGCCTCCGCTCAAGGAGGCATTGAAAGAAAAGAAAGAAAAAAAGGAGGGTCTGGGAGCTTGGGTGGCCCGGGGGCATGGCCATCCTGAAAACAGCCTTCAGCCCCTCACCCAGGCTTGTCAGGCATCCCATCAGGGCCCCCCACTCTGAAGGGGGTGTGGCAGCCTGAAAACAGCCCTCAGCCCCTCACCTAGGCTGGCCAGGCACCCCAGCAAGACCCCCACCCTGATCCGAGATACCCTTCAGTGTAAACCAGCCAACCCCCACCTGTGCACCAAGCCTCTATGTATACTAATAAAAGAGTAATATGATAATTAGACTGGGAGACCTTCTAGGAGACCTTCTGGATATTCTTCCAAACAAAGCCATGGTGGTGGGGCCAAGGTAGAGGTGGTTAGAGTCCAAGAGGAGAGGGCAGTTGTGGGTGATCAGGCCAGTATGGGATGGCAGTTGGGGGTGATCAGGCTGGTGGGGGGTGGGGCCATTGGGGGTAAGCAGACCATCAAGAGGGCCAGTTGGGGGCAAGCAGGCCATAAGTGGGGATCAGTTGGAGGTAATCAGGACAGTGGGGGGGGGCACTTTGGAGTGAACAGGCCAGCAGGGAAGCAGTTGGGGGCAAGCAGGTCCATGGGGAGAGCAGGTGGGGGCGAGTAGGCCAGCAGGGGGGAAGTTGAGGGTGAGCAGCCTGGTGGGGGGGACATTTGGGGGTGAACAGGCCAGTAGCAGGGGGAAGTTGGGGGTGAGCAGGCTGGCAAGTAAAGTGGTTAGGGGTAGTCAGGCAGGCTGGCAGGCAAGTGAGTGGTTAGGAGCCAGCAGTCCCAGATTGTGAGAGGGATGTGCAACTGCCGGTTTAGGCCCGATCCCTGTAAACTGGCTGAGGAATATCTTTTGAGGGGTCCCAGATTGGAGATGGTGCAGGCCGAGCTGAAGGATACCCCTGCCCCGTGCACAAATTTTGTGCACCGGGCCTCTAGTGTAATAATAAAATCCTATATAATAAAAAGCTAATATGCAAATTAACCAAATGGCAGAACAACCGGTCGCTATGATACACACAGATGCTCAATGCAGGAGCTGCCCCCTGGTGGTCAGTGCACTCCCACAGGGGGAGCATCACTCAGCCAGAAGCCCTGAGCCAGGCTCACTGCTGTCAAGTGCAGCACAGCAGTGGGAGCCTCTCCTGCCTCTGGCAGCACTAAGGATGTGTGGCTGCTGGCTTAGGCCTGCTCCCCCTGGACATCACCTGAGGACTCACAGACTGCAAGAGGGCACAGGTCAGGCTGAGGAACCTCCGCTCTGAGTGCAATAATTTTGTGTACTGGGCCTCTAGTAATAAAATAAAGTGAAAAATTTATAGTTTCCTAAGTAAAAGATAAATGAAACAGTGAAGTAGTGAAGTTCATTCACTTCAGTGGAGCTTCAATGTCCCATGGGGGTTGGTTTAAGACCCCACTCTACTGTTCTGCCTGTCACATCTCAGTTTCTAAACCTTACTCAGTATAGTGTTGAAGTTTGCAGCAATCCACCACTCCTCTGTATCATATGCCACAACCCTGGTTTCAAGCAGGCAGAATCAATCTGCCCACTTTGTTTTTCTGTCTGCTTTCAGTTGTATTTACATAAGCATCTATTTCTTATAAGGCCCCTAGGTGGTGGTGTTTCTATATTAGTTTTGGGGACAATTGCCCCCTTAACCCAGTCCCCCAGGGCTCCCTGGGGCTATTTAGAATCTTCCTTTCCCTCCCATGATCAAGACTGGGTGTGGTTGCACTGTTAGGAGGAGCCTGGTCTTCAGGAGAAAAATGTCTGTTCAGGATTGGAAGGACAGGTTGTGCCAGAGCTGGCTTCTGCTCATCTCTCCCTATCCTACTTCCCAGTTTCCACAAAACCACCTTCCCCTGCAGTCTCAGTGAGTGTTTTTAATTTAAAGATCCTATGCACTGGGTTTAGCAAGTAAAAGCAAAGAAGTTATAAAGACAGAGCAACTGCGCCACCTTGAGTCTTTCTCGGCCCCCCACCCCCACCTTGCTCCCTCACCCCGGCAATGCTTTGCTGGTACAGAACTTCAGGCTGCCTTTCTGGGTGCAGTCTCCCAGGGCAGTGGGCTTAAATCTAGAGTGGCCCACTGCCAGCAGCCCTAGGAACCTCCTTCCACATTCTAGGGCTACACTGACACCAAAAGATGGTATTTGATGCAGTGCCATCTCCCTCTGAGACTCTAGTCCTGGCTGTGCATGTTCCTCCCTCTAGCCCAGATCGCTGATCCCACCTTTCTTCAGGCAATCTCTGACTTTTCTGTCCATGGATTGCCTCACAGGTTATGTTTAATTCACCAATTCTGGGTAGATGTTATACAATTCAGCTTTTTTTTTTTTCCCATCTGCTCTGTGAGAAGGCACAGTACACATCTGTCTATTCAGCCACCACCTTACCTCTCCCTGGACAAACTTTTTAGGTGCCCACAGCCTGGGAGGCTGGAGTCTCGGTGTTTGTGAGTTTGCAGCTGAGGCAGCTAGTCTCTGGGCATTGTGGCTGTAGGATCCTCAGGTTGTATCCATGGTCTCCACAGGTGAAGATAAGGCTGGGCTTCCAATCACAGCTGCTCTCCCCTTCAAGCTGATATGCTCTCTGTAGGACAACCGGCCAACCCAGGATAGATTTCAGTGGTAGTAGAGGCTGCCAGGCCAGTGAAGCCTGGTCTTCTAGACCCCGACAGTCTTGTGGAATGTAATTGTCCCTCACTCACACATACACACACTTCCTGTACATCCATGCACTTTCCTTTTGCTCTCTCACTCACTCAGTCACTCACACTATCTTGCTCACTGCTGTCCTCTAGGCCTTCACATTGGATGTCTTTTCTTTCTGATTTTTAAGGGAGAAACACTTTTCCCCCTTTGAGTATGATCTTGTATGTGTTTTTCATACATGGCTTTTACTATGTTGAAGCATATTCCCTCTATTCTCATATTGCAGAATTGTTGCTCTTTTTACCATAAATTGGTGTTAGATTGTGTCAAATGCTTTTTCTTAATCTATTGATATTATCATGTTACTTGTATCTTTCATTTTTAAACAACACATTCTTGAGCAAGCATTGGTCAAAGAAGAAATTAAAAGATTTTTTAAATAACGCAAGGCAAATGAAAAAACATCCACAAATACCAATATTTATGGAATGCCACAAAGATGACACAAGAAGGAAAATTATATTGATAAGTGTCTTCCTAAAGATCCCAAATAACCTTACTTTACATCTCAATTATCCACAAAAAAGAAAATCTAACTAAGCCCATAATTAATAGAAGGAATGAACTAAAGATTACAGCATAAATAAAATGGAAAATTTAATAAAATTTAAGACTGCTTTTTAAAAGATAAATAATATTTATAAAACCTTAGCTAACTAGGAAAAATGACAGAATATTAAAATCTACACTAATAAAAGAGAAATATGCAAATTGACCATAATTTTGTGATGCTCACCAGTCAATCAGGAATGAGTATGCAAATTAACCCAACAAAGATGGAGGGTTAATTTGCATACTCAGGTGGCAAGCAGCCGGGGCGGGGTGGGATGCTTGCATCTTTGCCATGAAATAACACAGGCAGTCTGCACTGCCCCAGCAGCTCCAGGCCTCTGGGCAGTGTGGGAAGGCAGAAAGGCAGATCCGGGACTGAGAGAAGGCGGTGCTAGCAGCCAGGGAAAGGAAAGCCCATTCTTGCATGGATCTTCATGCAGTGGGCCTCTAGTAAATAAAATAAAAGACATTACAATTGGTGTCACAAAAATACAAAGCATCATGAGACCACTATGAATAATTATACAACAACATGATGAATAACCTAGAAGAATAAAAAATAAATTCACAGAAACATACCACCTACCTAAAGTCAATCATGAAGGAATAAAAAGTTTGATGAGACTTATAACTAGCATGGAGTTTTAATAAGTAATCAAAAACCTCCAAATGAAAAAGGTCCAGGAACAGATGGCTTCACTAGTGAATCCTAACAAACTTTAGTGGAATTAACACCACTCTTCTCAAACTCTTCCAAAAAAAAAAAGATAAGAAGATAAAACAGTACACTACTAGCATAAAAACAGATTTATTCAAACTCATTTTGTTACACCAGCATTTGTCTGATACCAACACAAGGCAAAGACATCACCAAAAAATGCAGAAATGCAGGCCAATATTTCTGATGAGTGTCAATGCAAAAATCCTCAACACATGTGAATCAATTAATATCATACACCACATTAACAGAATAAAGAATAAAAATCACATGATGTATTAATAGATTTAGGAAAAGAATTTGATAAAATGTTATTGCCTTTCATGAAAATAATTCTCAACAAACTAATAATGGAAAATAGCTCAACATAATAAAGGCCATATATGAAAAGCCCACATCTAACACTATACACAGCGGTGAAAATCTAAAACATTTTCCTCAAAGATTAAGCACAAGGCAGATTACAAAAATAATGGAAAAAACTATCATGTACATAAATTGGAAAATTTAATGTTGTCAAAATAGCCATACTACCCAAAGCAATTTATAGATTCAATGCAATTCCTATGAAAATCCCAATGACATATTTTATAGAAGTAGAAAACACAATTTTACAATTGATATAAATCCACAAATTATCCAATAAATCATGAAGGGAAAAAGCAAGGCCTGATTTCAAATTATACAACAAAGCTACAGTAATTAAAACAGTATGGTACTGAGGAGAGAAACCAAGATGGTGGCATAGGTAAACACCTAAACTGCTGCCTTGCAAACAATTTCAAAACTGCAACTAAAGACAAAACGGACATCATCCAGAACAACATGAAGGATGGCTGAGTGGAAACTCTACAACTAGAAGGAAAGAGAAAAGCACACTGAGACTCAGAGAAGCTGCAGGAGGCAGAGGAACTGAGATGGGCATGTGAGAGGATTGGCAACTGAGTGCATGGCTCACTTTCTCAAACAGGTGGGAGACAAAAGCTCCAGTTCCAGGCGAGACTCTGGGGACTCAGACTCATACAGGATGAAACTGGACTGTCAGGAAAGAGTAAAGCACATTGAGATTCAGAGGAACTGCAGAAGGCAGAGGTACCAAAGTGCATGTGCAAAGAAGGAAGGCAACTGAGTACACGGATGGCTTTCTCAAGTGGGGCGGGGGGTGGGGGAGGCGGAGACAAAAGCTCCAAACTACAGTGAACTTCAGTTAAGGGCAAGACTCTGGGAAGTCAGACTCTTATGGGGAGAAACTGGACTATCTGGAAGCAGGTGGAATTCAAGGTGGCTTTCTCTCAAAGGTGCTTACAGCAATTACCCAAGGACACTGAGACACAGGAGGCTATTAGGGCAGGGATGATGGGAAACCAATGATGTCTGCTCCTCCGTGAGACTCTGCCCCATTCAAGCTGAGCACAGAGGCTTTTGAAAGTCTTGTCTTATAAGAGTGTCTCAAGCACAGAAGTTTTCCAGTGTAGACACAGCTGATCCTCACAGCCAATTGGTCTGCAAGTACCGATCAATAATAACTTTATATGTAAATGGTTTAAATGGTCAAATCAAAAGACACAAGGTAACTGAGTGGATAAAAAGAAACATGACCCATATATCTGCTGCCCAGAGGAAACCCACCTCAGAAAAAAAAATGCACATAAACTGATGGTGAAGGGATGGAAAAAGGTTTTTCAGGTGAATGAAAATGGAAAAAAGCTGGGGTGCCAATTCTTTTATTTAACAAATTAGATCTCAAAGTAAAGGACAGAACAAGAGATAAGGAAGGCCACTTCATAATGCTAAAGGGAGAAATAGAAGAAGAAATAACTCTGGTAAACATATATGCACCCAATACAGTAGCACACAAATACATAAAAAAAAAAGAAAGAAAACTTAATGGGGGAATCCAAGATGGCGGCATAGGTAAACACCTACACTGCTGCCTCGCACAACAATTTCAAAACTACAACTAAAGGACAGAACAGACATCATTCAGAACCACAGGAAAGCTGGCTGAGTGGAAGGAAGTTCTACAACTAGAAGGAAAGAGAGGGGCTCATGGAGACCCAGAGGAGTTGCAAAAAGCTGAGGTACGGAGACGCGCCCGTGGTGCCGGAGTACCTGGCTGGCTTTCTCTGGTGGGAGGGAAACGGAGACTCTCAAAGGCATTGAACCCCTTATCCTACGACACTAAACCCCAGATCCAGCCAAAACTCATACGGGGGGAGTTTGGCCTGTGAAAAGGGAGAAGTGCACGGAAACTTAGGGGAGTCACAAAAGATCAAAGGCCTGGTGGCGCGCACGGCACTGGGTGCAGGACAGACTGCTGATTGTGCTGCTGGCTTTCGCAAGTGGGTGGGGGATAGACCCTCCCAACTGTGCCACTTCTGACTCCACTAACCCCTGTTTCAGACGAAACCCTAGAGACCTAGACTCGTGTGGTCCTGGTGCGCAGGGGAGCTGGAAAGGCAGCAGTTAGAGGCACAAGGACGGCTCCAGCCATTACCCAGTCAGGTGAGACTCAGGGGCCGTGGAGGGCGGGGCTGACTGGAAGGCAAGGTAGGGCCGACTGGAAGGCAAGGCAGTCCCTTAAGCCCTGAGACTCCACCCATCCCAAGCTCAATAGAGGCTTCTTCGGTTTTGCATATGGTATCATAAGGCTGAATTCAACACAGAAGTTTCCCCGGCATAGTGAAAATGCCGAAACAAGGGAAGGGATCACAAACAAAAGAAATGGAGGAAAAAAAATGACTGGATATAGAGTTCAAAACCACACTTATAAGGTTTTTCAAGAATATGCTAGAAAAGATGGATAAATTTAGTGAGACCCAAGAGGAGATGAAAAAGGTCCAACTAAAGATGATAAAGGACTAAATAGAAATTAAACATACACTGACTGAAATAAAAAATATTATACAGAGTCCTAACAGCAGACTAGAGAAAGGCAAGGATCAAGTCAAAAATTTGAAATATAAAGAAGCAGAAAACATTCAACTGGAAAAGCAAGAAGAGAAAAGAATCCAAAAATGTGAAGATAATGTAAGGAGCCTCTGGGACAGCTTCAAGCGTACCAACATCAGAATTGTGGGGGTGCCAGAAGAAGAGAGAGAGCAAGATACTGAAAACCTATTTAAAGAAATAATGACTGAAAACTTCCCAAATCTGGTAAAAGAAATGGACTTACAAGTCCAGGAAGCACACAGAACCCCAAATAAAAGGAATCCAAAGAGGACCACACCAAGACACATCATAATTAAAATACCAAGAGCAAAAGACAAAGAGAGAATATTAAAACCAGCAAGAGAAAAACAGTTCATTACCTACAAGGGAGCACCCATACGACTGTCAGCTGATTTCTCAACAGAAACGATGCAGGCCAGACGGGAGTGGCAAAAAATATTGAACGTGATGAACAGCAAGAACCTACAACCAAGAATAATCTATCCAACAAAGCTATCATTCAGAATTGAAGGGCAGATAAAGAGCTTCACAGAGAATAAAAAGCTAAAGGAGTTCATCAACTCCAAACCAGTATTATATGAAATGCTGAAAGGTACTCTTTTAGAAGAGGAAGAAGAAAAAGGTAAAAGACAAAAAATTATGAACAACAAATACATATCTGTCAACAAGTGAATCTAAAAATTAAGTGAATTAAAAATTTGATCAACAGAATAAACTGCTGAATATAATAGAATCAGGAGCACAAAAAGGGAGTAGACTGATAATTCTCAGGAGGACAAAAATCATAAAGCATCAAACAGACTGTGAAATTACAGCAGAAAGATTAAAGTTAGGTGAGGTAGATAAGTGATCAAAGGACTTGTATGCATGCATATAAGCATAACCAATGATCACAGACACTGGGGGGTTGGGGTATGCCTGGGAGGGAGAGGGGACAATGGGGAGATATGTATAAAAAATTAATAAAAATTTAAAAAAAGAACAGTAAAAAAAAAAACACATTCTGGATGATATCAAGGGAAAGATTGACATTAATACAATCACAGTAGGAGACTTTATCTTTTTTTCTAACTTGAAATTATTTTTTTACTTTCTTTTTACTTATTTATTTTTTTATTGTGTTACATATATACATATCTTCTCATTGCCCCGCCCCCGCCAGGCATACTCCAATCCCCCAGTGTGTTGTGTTCATTGGTTACGCTTATATGCATGCATACAAGTCCTTTGGTTGATCTCTTATCTACCCCACCTCTCCTTCATTTGCCTGCTGTAATTTGACAGTCTGTTTGATGCTTTACTGCCTCTGTATCTATCCCTTTGTTCATCAGTTTATAATGTTCTTTATTATCCACAAATGAGTGAGATCCTGTGGTGTTTCTCCTTCATTGACTGGCTTATTTCAGTTAGCATAAAACTCTCTACTTCCACCCAGGTTGCTGAAAATGGTAAGAATTCCTTCCTTTTAATAGCAGCATAGAATTCCATTGTGTAGATGTACCATAGTTTTCTGACCGACTCATTTGCTGACGGGCACCTAGGCTGTTTCCAAATTGTAGTTATTGTTAATTGTGCTGCTATGAACATAAGGATGCATAAATCCTTTCTGATTGGTGTTTCTACTTTCTACTTTCTTAGGATATATTCCTAAGAATGGGATTGCTGAGTCAAATGGGAGATCCATTTTTAGTTTTTTGAGAAAACTCCATACTGTTCTCCACAGTGGTTGTACTAGTCTGAATTCACACCAACAGTGCACAAAGGTTCCTTTTTCTCTGCATCCTCGCCAACACTTGTCGACTGTTGATTTGTTGATGATTGCCATTCTGACAGGTGGGAGATGGTAGCGCATTGTTGTTTTGATTTGCATCTCTCGGATAATTAGTGACTTTGAACATGTTTTAATGTGTCTCTTGGCCTTCCTTCTATCATCTTTCGAAAAGGTTATATTTAGGTCCATTGCCCATTTTTTTATTGGATTGTTTATCTTCCTTTTATTAAGTTGTATAAGTTGGCTGTAGATGTTGGAGATTAAACTGTTATCACTGATAACATTTGCAAATATGTTCTCCCATACAGTGGGCTTTCATGTTGTTTTGTTCATGGTTTCTTTTGCTGTGCAAATGCTTTTTATTTTTTTGTAGTCCCATTTGTTTATTTTCTCTTTAGCTTCCATTGCCTTTGGAGAAGTATCATGAAGAAGTTCTTTCAGCATATGTCTGAGATTGTGTTGCCTGTGCATTCCTCTAGTATTTTTATGGTTTCCCATCTTAAATTTAAGTCCTGTATCCATTTTGAGTTTATTTTTGTATTTGGTGTAAATTGGTGGTCCAGTTTTATTTTTTTACATGTATCTGTTCAATTTTCCCAACACCATTTATTGAAGAGGCTGTCTTGGCTCTATTGTATATTCATACATCCTTTGTCAAATATTAATTGAGCATAGTGGTTTGGGTGGATATCTGGATTCTCTATTCTATTCCATTGGTCTATATGTTCTTGTGCCAGTACCAGGCTGTTTTGAGGACAGTTGCTTTGTAATATAGTTTGAAATCTTGTATTGAGATTCCACCTACTTTATTCTTCTTTCTCAGGATTGTTGTGGCTATTCAGCATCGTTTTTTTGTTCCAGATGAATCTTTGAAGAGTTTTTTCTAGGTCTGTAAAATATGTCATTGGTATTTTAATGGGTAGTGCTTTGAATCGATAGCTTCCTTTGGATAGTATGGACATTTTAATGATGTTGATTCTAACAATCCATGAGCATGCTATGCTTTTCCATCTGTTTACATCTTCCTCTATCTCTTTTTTCAGTGCCCTATAGTTTTCTGCATATAGGTCTTTTACCTCCTTAGTTAGGTTTATTCCTAGGTATCTTCATTTTTTTGGTGCAATGGTAAGAGAAACAAGACAACAAAATGGGGAAAGTTAGGAGGAGAGTGTTGGTATAAAGGTAGAGTTGAGATAGAGTAAAATTATGCTAAAGGAAAAATGAAAATAGAATGTAGAACTCTAATCCCAAAGTAAAATTAAGAGCAAAAAAAAAAAACACGATACCTTTTTTTTCAAAAATGTAAAATAGTAGTAGTAATAATACTAGTTGAAAATAAAAATGTTATAATTAAAAAGATAAAATCAATTGGGGAGAAAAGAAAAAGTATTTTTTTCATTAAAATATGCAAAAATATATTTAAAAAAATAGAATGGGCTCTAGTGGAGGTCATTCACTTCTACTATTGTTCTGTTTGGTACTCCTGTTTCCCAGTGAGGGGGTATTGCAGTTCCCTGTGTTCCCTGTGTTCCACTGCTGAGGTGTGTCTTAATCTCTTTATTCTTTTGTGATTATGCAAGAGTCAATTTGTGAGTCATCCACTGGGTGGCAGTATTTCAAAATTGACCTCTGAGACTAAGCACAGGACCTCTCTAGCCTGTGCTTAGATCCTGCTATTCTGTGGTTCTCAATACCTGTTTGTTGGGATGGGTTGCCCAGAGCTGATTCTCTGATGGTTACTCTGCACTCTAGTCCAGAAAAACACCCTTCCTCTGCAGTCTCTCAGGATGTCTCCAATTGTGTGATCCTGTGTATTGGGCTTAGCAATCAGAAGCCAGGGTCTGAAGAGGAGAGTGCTGTCTGTGCTCTCTCCCTTCCCTGCTCCTGTTCAAGCAGCCAGGACACTGTAATAACTCTCAGGCTGTCCTTCTGCCTCAGATCAAATAGGTTGCTTTTTATAGCTCCCCTCTGTTAATAATTCTGAGGGTCTGCTTCCACATTTAGGGATCAAACCCTGCCCTACTTCCACGGATTTCTCTTTAGAGCAGCTTTCTCCCAGTCCAGTTCCCACAGTGTGTGCATTTCTCTTCTGCAGGACAGGAGACCTCACCTTATCCCAGGCGAAATCTGACCATTCTCTGTGGCGTGTGGAGCTCCTCTGAGTCCCATTGTCTGCACTGATTGGAGAGTGGTGTTCTGGATCCCCTGGCTGTTTGGTGGATGCTGCAGCTATAGCTTTTCAGACTGCTGTAGACATCCACTTTCCCCTGCAAAATGGTGCAGTCTCCGCATTAGCACTGGTGGCTCTGGCAGACAAAAACCCCATGGCAGTGGGGCTGCCTGGTCAGGGGAGCCCCGTCCAACAGCCCCCCACTTTCTCCTAGAGGATAACTGACTCTTAACTTGCCAACAAACACTTTCAGTGTGACTCTCAGCTGCTCTCTCCCTCTGCCCAGTGATTAGGCTCCAGACACGTCCATCTATTCAGCTGCCATTTTTTTTCTCCCATAGTAGAAGACTTTGATACCCCACTGTCACTATTGGATAATTCCACTAAACAAAAAATCAGCAAAGAAATATCAATTGTAAATGACTCACTAGATCAGAGGGAATTAATTGACATTTTTCAGAACATTTCATCTCAAAGCCAAAGAATATACATTCTTCTCAAGTGCACAGGTGTCAATTTCAAAGATAGACCATATATTGGGTCACAGGCAGTCTCTTCAAATTCAAGAAGATAGAAATGATATCAAGCATCTTCTCAGATCACAATGGCATGAAACTGGAAATCAAGGACAATAAAAAAATCCAAAATAAAATAAAATGCCTGGAGAATAAATAGCATACTATTAAACAATAACTTGGTTACCAGAGAGATCCAAGAAAAAATAAAAAACATCATGACAACAAACAACAATGAAACCACAACAATTCAAAATCTATAGGACACATTGAAAGCAGTCTTAACAGGGAAGTTCAGAGCTCTAAAAGACTACTTAAAAAAAAGAAAAAAATGAAATAAATTACCTAATGCTACAACTCAAAGAGTTAGAAAGAGAGCAACAAAAACAGCCCAGCATAAGCAGAAAGGGGGAAAATAATAAAGATCAGAGTGGACATAAACGACATAGAAACCAACAAACAAAAAAATAAAATAAAATAACAACAAAATCAAGAGCTGGTTCTTTGAAAAGATAAACAAGATTGATGAACCTCCAGCCAGGCTCACCAAGAAGTAATCAGAGGAGCCAAAAACAAACAACAACAAAAAATCAGAAATGAAAGAGGAAAAATAATAACAGTCCCCATAGAAATACAAAGGATTGTTAAAAAATATTATGAGCAATTCTATTCCAACAAACTGGACAACCTGGAGGAAATGGACATATTCCTAGAAAAATGCAATCTTCCAAAACTCACTCAGGTAGAATATAAAAATCTCACTAGGCCAATAACTAAGGAAGAAATTGAAGCAGTCATCAAAAAGCTTCCAGGAAACAAAAGCCAAGGGCCAGATCTCTTCACATGGGAGTTTTACCACACAAACAAGGAAGAACTAAAATCTATCCTCCTCAAACTATTCCAAAAAATTCAAGAGGAAGGAACACATCCAAGATCATTCTATGAATCCAGTATCACCCTAATACCAAAACCAGATAAAAACAACACAATGAAAAAGATTTACAGGTCAATATTCCTCATGAACATAGATGCCAAAATTCTCAACCAAATTCTAGCAAATCAGATCCAGCATTATATCAGGAAGATCATACACCACGACCAAGTAGGATTTATCCCAGGGATGCAAGGATGGTACAATATCCGCAAATCAATAAACATAATATAGCAAATAAACAAATTGAGAGATAAAAATCACAGTCATGGATCTCCCATTTGACCCAGCAATCCAACTCTTAGGAATATATCTTAAGAAATTACAAACACCAATCAGAAAGGATTTATGCACCCCTATGTTCATAGCAGCACAATTTACAATAGCTACATTTGGAAACATCCTAGGTGCCTGTCAGCAGATGAGTGGATCTGAAAACTATGGTATATCTACACAATGGAATTCTATGCTGCAATAAAAAAGAATGAATTCTTATCATTTGCAGCAACCTGGATGGAACTGAAGAACATTATGTTAAGTGAAATAAGCCAGTAAATGGAGAAGCATCACATGATCTCACTCATTTGTGGATAATAAAGAACATTATAAACTGATGAACAAAAGGATAGACACAGAAACAGTAAAGCATCAAACAGACTGTCAAATTACAGCAGGAAGTTTATGGAGAGATGGGGTAGATAAGAGATCAACCAAAGGACTTGTATGCATGCATATAAGCATAATCAATTAACACAGACACTGGGGGGTTGGGGTATGCCTGGGAGTGGGGGTGGGGAGCAATAGGGAGATATGTATACATGTAGCACAATAAAAAAAAGAAAGAAACTGATAGTTGTATATTATGAAAAAAATCAGTCATATCAATTGATGCAGAAAAAGCATTTGACAAAATCCAACACCTTTTCTTGACAAAAACTCTAAGTAATGTGGGAATAGAAGGATCATACCTCAACATAATAAAAGCCATATATGACAAAAACACAGTCAATATCATATTCAATGGACAAAAACTAAAACCATTTCTCCTAAGAACAGGAACAAGACAGGGATGCTCACTCTCAACACTCCTGCTCAACATAGAACTGGAAGTATTAGTCATTGTGATTAGATCAGGAGAAGAAATAAAAGGCATCCAAATTGGAAAAGAAGTATAACTATCATTATTCGCATATGACATGATATTGTATATAAAAAAAACATAAAGACTCCACCAAAAAATTATTAGACTTAATATGTGAATTCAGCAATGTAACAGGATACAAAATTAATGCCATTAAATCTATGGCATTTCTATACACCAATAGTGAACTTACAGAAAAAGAGACTAAAAAATAATGCCATTTACCATCACATCAAAAAAAAATTAAGATACCTTATAATAAACTTAACTAAGGAGGTAAGAGACCTATACACGAAAAACTACAGGACACTGAAAAAAAGAAATTAAGGAATATGTAAACAGATGGAAGAACATACCATGTCCATGGATTTGTAGAATCAACATCATTAAAATATCTATACTACCCACAGCAATCTATAGATTCAATACAATCCCCATTAAAATATCAACAGTGTATTTCACAGACCTAGAAAGAACTCTCCAAATATTCATTTGAAATTAAAAAAAAAAACCTGAATATGTGCAGCGATCCTGAGAAAGAAGAACAAAGTTGGTGGGATCTCAATACCAGATTTCAAGCTGTATTACAAAGCCACTGTTCTCAAAACAGTCTGGTACTGGCACAAGAACAGACATATAGATCAATGGAATAGAATAGAGAACCCAGAAATTGACCCAAACCACTATGCTCAATTAATATTTGACAAAGGAGGCATGAACATAGAATGGAGTCAAGATAGTCTCTTCAATAAATGGTATTGGGAAAATTAGACAGACACATGCAAAAAATAATGAAACTAGACCACCAACTTACACCATACACAAAAAGAAACTCAAAATGGATAAATGACTTAAATATAAGATAGGTAACCATAAAAATCTTAAAAGATTCCATAGGCAGTGAGATAACAGACATGTCATAGCAATACATTTAGTGGTACAAATCCTTGGACATTGAAAACTAAAGAGAAAATAAACAAATGGGATTACATCAAAATAAAAATCTTCTGCACAATGAAAGAAACCATAAACAAAATAATAAGAAAGCCCTCTGCATGGTGAATATTTTTGCCAATGTTATATCCCACAAGGGTTTAATGCAAAAAAAAAATGTATATGGGACTCATACAACTTAACAAAAGTAAGATAAACAACCCAATCAAAAAATGGGCAAAGAACCTAAGAAGACATTTTTTGAAATAAGACATAGAGAAGGCCAAGAGCCATATGAAAACATGCTCAAAATCACTAATCATCTGAAAGATGCAAGTCAAAACAACAATGAGGTACTATCTCTCATCTGTCAGAATGGTTATCATCAAAAATCAGCAAACAAGTTTTAGTGAGTACGTTGAAAAAAAGGAACCCTCATGCACTTCTGGTGGAAATGCAGAGTGGTGAAGTCACTGTGGAGAACAGTATAGAGTTTCCTCAAAAATTTAAAAATGGAACACCCAATTGGGCCAATTGCCACTTCTTGAAATATATCCCAAGAAATAAGAACCACGAATTAGAAAAGATATGTGCACCACTATGTTCATAGCAGCACAATTTACAATAGCTAAGATTTGGAAACAGCCTAAGTGCCCATCAGCACATGAGTGGGTTAAAATACCGTGATACATCTACACAATGGAATACTGTGCTGCTGTAAAAAATGATGAACTCTTACCATTTGAACAGCATGGATAGACCTGAAGAGCATTATGCTAAGTGAAATAAACCAGTTGGAGAAAGATAAATATCACATGATCTCCCTCATTTGTGAATTACAATGAACAACATAAACTGATGAATAGAAATAGATCCAGAGACATAGAATCAATTGGGCCAGACTGGTGGTGGGGGGAGGGAGTGCAGGAGGTCAACTGGCCCTGCCCCTGATGGGGGGACCAATCGGGGGGCATGGCTGGCCAGGAAAAGGGCCATGGGCAGTTGAGGGGGGGTGAAATTTGGGTCCTGATCAGGTCAGTTGGCTGCAACAGTGCAAGTCATAGTGACCAATCATTCTCGTCATTCCATCATTCTGTTCACTTGGTTTTTATATATATAGCTGGGGGTGAGTAGGGGGTGGGGGGAGAGGAGTAAGGGGGAGAAATGAGAGATATTTGTAATAGTATTGACAATAAAAAGTATATTAAAATAAATAGAACTTTATATTTTCAGATAGCATAATATTATAAACAAAAACATTTTAAAGGAGCCACAGAATAAATTAGTTGTGTTACTAAATTCTTCAAAGTTGTAGAATATAAAAATAACATGTAGAAATCAAATGCGTTTTTATACCCTACTCTTAATATTGTTTCAATGGCAGTATTCCCCAAATAGATTTATAAACCCATACCTCTATGGTTAATAAATTTTAAGGTATTTGATTAAGATATAATTGACATGTAAAATGCATTAGTATATGGTATATAATATAATGATTCACTATATGTATATATCTTGAAATAATCTCCACAATAAGTCTAAGTTAAAATCAAGAATGGATGTCTGTTTTCACCACAGCTATTCTGTATTACATTGAAAGTTACATAATATGATTACATATTATTTCAATTTTTTCTTGTGCTGAGAAATTTTGAGGTCTACTACTCTCTTAGCAACTTTAAAATATATAATACAATACTATCCACTATAGTTACTATGCTATATGTTTTCAGCACTTATTTTATAAATGGAAGTTTGTATTTTTTGAACACCTTCACACATTTTACCAATTTCCCACCACCCACCTCTGCAATCATTAATCTGTTCTCCATACCTATGAGTTTGATTTTTTTAGATCTCACATAACTAAGACCATGCAGTATTTGTCTTTTCCTGTATGTCTTATTACACTTAGCCTGATGCTGTCAAGATCCAAATGGCAGTATTTCATTTTTTGTGGACAAATAAAGTTAGTCAATTTTGACAAGGCTGGTAAGACCATTCTATGGGGGAAAGAATAGTCCCTTCACCTAGTGGTATTGGTAATACTAAATATCCACATGCAATAGAATGAAGTTGGGGGGTGAAATCAGCATCATGACAGAATGAGAGTACCTTCAGGTTATAAGTTGGACAGCTATAATTCAACAAAAGAATACCTGTTCAACATATAAACACATCTGAGACATCACACACTGAGACATCTGAATGTGGGTATACCTGAATAAAAAGTGTAAATGAGATTGGGGAAGGACAGAGACAGAAGCCTCCCAAAGTTCTCTACTCCCTGTGCCCAAAAAGGCAGGATAGCAATGAATGGTTGAGGTGTGATCACCACTGGGCAAACTTGGAGGTGCAGAGATAATAATTATGCCTGGGTAGCTGGAACACATAGAGGCTGATCCCAAAACCAGAGGTAGAGAATAGAATAAAAAAATCACAGTGATCCACAGCTAGCCAGCAGCAAAGAATTTCACAGATGCAAAAACCCACTCACCCTATACCCCTGTTATCCTGCCTGACAATAAAATCTTTATTCAGCAGGTCACTAAAGGGCTGAAAAATACTTTCCAGCCTAAGTAGTCTGCAGTCATTGTGGCTAAACCCATGAGAAAAGCAAACCCACTTCCTTCCACCCAGCCCTGCCCCATTAATCATGGTGCAGGCTGGTACAGGCATCTGGGTCAACTCAGACAGAATGACTGTGCTGGCAACTTCTGGCTACAGAAAGGCGTCATCAGGAACACACAGGACACCCAGAGCCTGGCACTTTTTATTCTAACAAATGGTGCTGCAAGACCAAGACAACCAGATAATAAAGGTAACACCCACTTCCTTATAGATACAGAGCGTTTTCCACAGCCAAGGCGACACCACCCCACAGAGATCCTGAGAGCCCCAGCAGTGCAGGTAGAAGGAAATAAGAACTTGCTCTTCACCACCACCTATTGGAAAACAAAAGAAAGATTTCTACTTAACAACCTGCTAAAGACTGAAGTATCAAATAGTTCAAAAAGCAGATTTCAATTCCATAAGTGTCCAGGCAGAGAAATAATCCATCAAGCACAAATCAATAACCAATGTTATTGATAATGAAACTTTAAAATCTCCATAAAATAAACTTAAAGATGGGGAATAATGTAATTTAAGTAACAGAGAATTCAAAACTATAGTTCTGAAAAAAAGAGATTTTTAAAAACTTAGAAAAGCAATTCAATAAAATTAGAAATAAAGTCAACGAACAAAAGAAGTACAACACTAAGAGATTGAAACAAAAGAACAGAAATTCTGAAGCTGAAGAATGCAATAAATGAGATGAACAATGAACTAGAAGGCTTATGAAGTAAACAAGACCATATGGAAGACAAAATTAAAGACACAGAAGACGGAATACTAGAAACAACTCAGGTGGAAAAACAGAGATAATCAAGAAAAGTTAAATAATTATGAGAAATATTTCAGCAGAAATACAAAGGATTATGAAAAACTATGGACAACTCTATTCCAACAAACTGGCCAACCTAGATAAAAAGGACATATTCATGGAAAAATACAAGCTCCCAAAATTCAATCAGAAAGAATCAAAAGACCTATACACGGTAAACTACAGTATACTGAAAAAAGAGATAGAGGACAATATAAAGAGATGGAAGATCATACCATGTTCATGGACTGCTAGAATCAACATCATTAAAATGTCCATACTACCCAATAGATTCAATCACTCCCCATTAAAATACCAATGGCATATTTCACAGACCTATAATGAACTCTCCAAAAATTCATCTGGAATAAAAAAAAAATACCATGAATAGCCACAACAATCCTGAGAAAGAAAACAAAGTTGGACAGATTACATTACCAGATATCAAGCTATATTACCAAGCCACAATTCTCACTACCAGGTGGCTAAAGAACAGACATATAGACCAATGGAATAAAACAGAGAACCCAGAAATTGACTCAAGACATTATGCTCAATTAATATTTGATAAAGGAGGCAAGAGCATACAATGGGGTCAAGAGAGTCTCTTCAAAGCAGCGAAATAGACAGACATGTCCTGAGCCTTGTTCTGAAGCAAATAAAGTGAGCTGCAGAAACAAATGGAATTCAGCCCACATTGGTGAAGGAGACTCAGATGGTGAGACAGTTTGCAGCCGGGAAGGGCAGAGGTCCCCTGGATAAAGATGAAATAAAGGATCTACGCAAGAGAATCTGAGGGACCTCTGTGCCCAGAGGGTCAGGGAGAAACTACAGGGCGCCAAGCCTCATCACTGAGGAAAGGCAAAGCATCTGACTGTGAAAAAAGAGTCCACAGGACTGCAGGAAGGAATGGATTTTGGACCTTAGAGTATGGATTTTGGATCTGAGCTCAGAAGCAACCCTGAAGGACTGGCCAGACCTCGAAATGCCAGCAAGGGAGGAGTTTGTAGGGATGCAGTCCCTCCTCATGCTGGGTCCTGTGCCTTTCTCCACTGAACCTAGTTCGTAGGACCTTTTGGATACAGACATTTAACTGTGGCTGAGGAGCGGGAGAAGGTGTGGAGTTTGGGGAGATTAAGCGGTGGTCCAAGAGAGGTGGTAGCGAGTCTGGTGCTGCTGATTCATACTTGAGTCACCATTTTCTCCTGAGAGATAGCCCCTCCCTCCAGTCTCCAGGCAACCAATATAGCCACACCCATATCCTACCCTGAATAATACAAAGGAATCTAAATACTCCCTGAGGTCATAGGAACTGACCTAAAGAGAAATCTTTAGTCCCAGCAACCAGAAACTGAGAAACAGTACAGTACAGATGACTGGAATCATAAGCCAGCATAAGGAACAACACTTCACTTTTTTTCACTTTTATTTTTATTATCCCTTTTTTCTTCTTTTCTTCTATATTTTTCTCTTTTTGTTTGTTGCCTTATTTTCTATTTCTTTTTGCATTATTTTTCTGTCAGTATTTTGTATTTGCTATTTTAATTTTAATACCATTTCTGAAATCAATTTTTTTTATTTTTTTGTAAATGTATTATTTTTTTCTTCTCATTCTCATCCACTTATTCCCTTTCTACTTCCTCAATGCTAAATTGAGGTCCTCTCCATAGTCATACAATTCTTAATCTTATTTTTACTATATAAGCTCAGCCTCTACAGATACTGCCCCAATCCTCTTTGCTGGCCCAGGGCACTACAACCACGTGAACAGCAGACACATGACCAGCCTACACCTGTCCAAGGAGCAGCAGCCCCATGAGCAACATGCCGCAGGCCTAAAAGCAGCAGCTTCACGTGGCCTGCCCCTGTCCAAGGAACAGCAGCTGTGTGAAGAGCCAGTTCCGCTGTCTGAGGAACAGCGACCATAGAAGCAGTTCACCCCATCTGAAGAGCAGCAGCCACTTGAACAGCCCACCCACTACTAAGGAGCAGCAGCCCCACACAGCTGGCACCCCCTCTGAGGAGCAGCAGATGCATGCAGCCCACACCCTGCACATGTCCTAAGAGCAGCAGCTGTGCTGCATGAGCAGCCAGCCCCCTTCCAAGGAACAGCAGCTGTACAAGAAGCCTGCCTTCATTTAAGGAGCAGCAGCTGTGTGAGTATACCGCCCCTAGCCCTAACCTAACCCCCATCCGAGGAGCAGCAGCTATGGTAGGAGACCACTCCTTTACAAAGAGCAGCAGCCACATGAACCACCTCCCTCCATCCAAGGAGCAGCAGTTGTGTGTGCCACCTGTGCCCATCTGAAGAGAATCACCTATCTGAGCAGCCCATCTGCTTCTGAGGAGCAGCAGCCACACAAGAAGTCTCCCCCATCTGAGGAGCAGCAGCCACATAAGCACACTGCCCACATCCAAGGAGCAGCAGCCCTGTTCAATACACACTGGTCCAGGGAGCAGCAGCCACCTGCAGCCTGCACATGCCCGATGAGAAGGAGCCAGGTGAATGCCCCATCCCTGTCTGAAGAGTATAAACAGCATGAGCAGTTCACTCCCATGTGAGGAGCAGTAGCCATACGAGGAGACTATCCCCCATCTGGGGAAAAGAAGCTGCATGAGCAACCTACACCCATATGAGAAGCAGCCCTGCAAGCAACCTGCTCCTGTCCAAGAAGCAGCATACACGAGCAACCCATTCTTATCCGAGGAGTAGCAACCTCACAATCAGCCCACCCCCATCCAAAGAACAGCAGCTATACAAGCAGACTCCTCTACCAGCCAGAGGAGGCACTACTGCTGTGAACAGCACCCACCAGAGGATCCACTGGCAACTGAGAAGCAACTACTACCATGACCACCTGAGGAGCAACTGAAGCTAGAGAAGCCACTGCCATCCAAGGAATAGCCCCTGCAAAGCTCAACATCTAGATCAGTCAGTGAGACCAAAAATGGGTAGATAAAGATACCTCCAAAGGAAATAAAAGGAGGAATTGCCAGAAAAGCAGCTAAGTGAAACAGACACATTCAATATGTCAGAAAAAGAATTCATAATAAGGGTCATAAAGTTCATAAACTAGATGGAAGAAAAAAATCAACATGTTATGTAAGAATCAAGACAAAATGGATGAAAAAAACAACTTATGCAAGAATCAAGAAGAAATGAGGAGTGATATACCTTCAATAAAAAACACCATAGAAAATTTCAGCAGTAGACTAGGAGAAGTAGAGGACCTAATTAGCAAATTAGAAGACAGGGAAGCAAAACACAGCCTCACTGAATTGCAACTGGAGAAAAAAAAATTAAAAGGTAGGAGAAGAGCCTAAGGAAGCTATGGGACAACATGAAACGTAGTAACATATAAATAATAGGGGTTCCAGAACAACAGGAAGAAGAGCAAGGGTTAGAAGACCTATTTGAAGAAATAATGTCAGAAAATTTCCCTGATGTGGTGAAGAAAAAAGTCACACAAGCACAGAGAGTCCAAAATAGGATGAACCTGAAAAGACCCACACCAAGACACATCACAATTACTATGGCAAATATTCACAACAAAGAGAGAATCTTAAGGCTGCAAGACAGAGACAGAAAGTTACATATATGGGAGCTCCCAAGAGCTTATCAAATGATTTCTCAGCAGAAAGACATAAGGTCAGAAAAGAATAGAAGGAAATTTACAAAGTGATGCAAACAAAGGAACTGAATCCAAGAATACTATATCCAGCAAGGTTATCATTCAAAATTGAAGGGGGAATAAGGAGCTTCAAAAAAAAAAACTCTAATGGAGTTTATCACTACCAAGCCAGCAATGCAAGAAATGCTAAAGGGTGTGGTGTAAAGTGAAGAAATAAAAAGGTAAGAAGGAACACAGACACAAAAAATAAAAATAGCTACAAGAAAGTATCTTTCAATAATAACTTTAAACGTAAACAGACTAAATGCTCCAATCAAAAGACATTGAGTGGCTGAAGGGATTAAAAAAATATGACCCATATACATGCTTTCTACAAGAGACCCACCTCTGAAAAAGGGACTCATACATACTGAAAGTGAAGGGATGGAAAAACATCTTTCAGGCGAATGGAAATAAAAAAGAAGCTGGGGTAGCAGTATTTATATCTGACAAAATAGACCTCAAAGTAAAGGCCATAACAAGAGATAAGGAAGGCCACTTCATAATAATAAAGGGATTGATACAACAAGAGGACATAACTCTGATAAACATATATACACCTAATACAGGAGCACCCAAATACATAAAAAAATTCCTAAAAGATATCAAGTGAGAGATTGACAACAATACAATCATAATAAGGGACTTTACACTAGTGACATCACTGGATAAATTCTCTAGACAAAAATCAGCAAAAAAACCCAGCAATTCTAAATGACTCACTGGATCAGATGGACCTAATTAACATCTTCAGAGAATTTCAACCCAAAGCCACGGAATATACATTCTTCTCAAATGAACATGGGACATTTTCAAAAATAGACCACGTATTGGGTCACAAACAAAGTCTCTCCAAATTCAAAAAGATTGAAATAATATCAAATATTTTTCAGACCACAATGGCATAATATTAGAAATAAACTACAGTAAAAGCATTCTAAAAATTCAAACACTTGGAAGCTGAATAACATACTGTTAAACAAAGATTGGGTTATCAATGAGGTCAAAAAAAGAAATTAAAAACATCCTGGAGACTAATAATAATAAAAACACAAGAATGCAAATGCTATGGGACACAATGAAAGCAGTCCTGAGGGGGAAGTTCATAGCTCTACAAGCCTACCTCAAACAATAAGAAAAAAATGTTAATAAATCACCTAACTCAACAACTCAAAGAATTAGAAAGGGAGCAACAAGAAAATCCCACAGTGAGGAGTAGCAACCTAGGAAATAATAAAGATCAGAGCAGAAATGAATGACATAGAGACAAAAAACAACAACAAAAATACAAAATATCAATGAAGCCAAGAGATGGTTCTTTGAAAATATAAAAAAGATTGATAAACCTCTAGCCAGGCTCACCAAGAATCAAAGAGAGAGGATACAAGTAAACAAAATAAAAAATGAAAGAGGACAATTAACAACAGACCCCACAAAAATACAAAGGATTATTAAAAAAATACTATGAACAAATTCTATTCTAACAAACTAGACAACCTGAAGGAAATGGAGACATTCCTAAAAAAATACAACCTTCCAAAATTTACTCAGGAAGATTCTAAAAGTCTTACTATGCTGATAACTATGGAAGAAATTGAAGCAGTCATCAAAAAGCTTCCAGCAAACAGAAGCCCAGGGCCAGATGGCTTCACAGGAGAGTTATACCAAACATTCAAGGAAGAATAAAAACCTGTCTTCCTCAGACTATTCCAAAAAATTCTATGAAGCCAGCATCACCCTAATACCAAAACCAGATAAAGATAACACAATGAAAGAGAATTACAGACCAATATCCCTCATGAACATAAATGCTTAAATCCTCAACAAAACTCTAGCAAATTGGATAAAACAGTACACCAGAAAGATCATACACCATAACCAAGTAGGATTTATCTCAGGGATGCAAGGATGGTGCAATATACGCAAATCAATAAACGTGATACATGACATAAACAAATTGAGAGATAAAAATCACATAGTCATATCAATTGATGCAGAAAAAGCATTTGACAAAATCCAACACCCTTTCTTGACAAAAATGCTCAGCAAGGTGGGAATAGAAGGATCATACCTAACATAAGAAACACCAAATATGACAAATCTCCAGCTAATGTCATACTCAATGAACAAAAACTAAAACCATTTCCCCTAAGAACAGGCACAAGACAGGGATGCCCACTCTTACCACTCCTGTTCAACAGAGTGCTGGAAGTACTAGCCATTGTGATCAGACAAGAAGAAGAAATAAGAGGCATCCAAATTGGACAAGAAGGAGTAAAACTGTCATTATTTGCAGATGACAAGATACTGTACATAGAAAACCTTAAAGCCACCATCAAAAAATTATTACACTTAATAAATTAATTCGGCAATGTAGTAGGACACAAAATTTATGCCAAGAAATCTATGGCATTTCTATACATCAATAATGAACTTACAGAAAGAGCGACTAAAAAAGAAATTCATTTACCATTGCACCAAAAAAATTAAGATACCTAGGAATAAACTTAACTAAGGAGGTAAAAGACCTATATGTGAAAAACTACACAACACTGAAAAAAGACATAGAGGAAGATGTAATCAGATGGTAGAACATACCATGTTCATGGGTTGGTAGAATCAACATCATCAAAATGTTGATACTACCCAAAGCAATCTATAAATTCAATGCACTTCCATTAAAATACCAACAGCATATTTCACAGACCTAGAAAGAACTTTCCAAAACTTCACCTGGAATAAAAAAATAAAAAAAGATCCCAAATAGCTACAGTAATCTTGAGAAAGAACAAAGCACATGGGATATCAATAACAAATATAAAACTGTATTACAAAGTCACTGTTCTTAAAACTGCCTGGTACTTGCACAAGAACAAACATATAGACCAATGGAATAGAATAGAGAATCCAGATATAGACCCAAACCACTATTAATACTTAATAGTGGTTTGGGTCTATATCTCAATTAATATTTGACAACAGAGGCATGAATATACAATGGATTCAAGACAGTCTCTTCAATAAAAGGTGTTGGGAAAATTGGACAGATACATGCAAAAAAAAATGAAACTAGACCACCAACTTACCCCGTACACAAAAATAAACTCAAAATAGAACAAGGACTTAAACATAGGACAGAAAACCATAAAAATACTAGAGGAATCCACAGGAAGAAAAATCTCTGACATATGCTGAAGCAATTTCTTCACTGATACTGTTCATAGGGTAATGGAAACTACAGAGAAAATAAACAAATGGAACTGCTTCAAAATAAAAAGCTTTTGCACAGCAAAGGAGAGCCTCAATAAAACAAAAAAGAAATCCCATTGCATGAGAGAACATATTTGCCAATGATATCATCAATAAGGGTTTAATCTCCAACTTTTACAAGGAACTCATGCATCTTAACAAGAAGAAAATAAACAATCCAATAAAAAAAAAATGGGCAACTGATCTAAATAGACACTTTTCTAAAGAAGACAGCGGGAATGCCAAGAGATGAAAACCTGCTCAAAGTCACTAATCATCAGAGAGATGCAAATCAAAACAACAATGTGGTATCATCTCATACCTGTCAGAATGGATATTATCAACAAATCAACAACGGACAAGTGCTGGTGAGGATGCAGAGAAAAAGGAACACTTGTGCACTGCTGGTAGGAGTGCAGAGTGGTGCAGCCACTGTGGAGAACAGTATGGAGTTTCCTCCAAAAACTAAAAATGGAACTCCCATTTGACCCACCTCCAGGAATATATCCCAAGAAACTAGAAGCACTAGGATATATGCACCGCTATGTTCATAGCAGCACAATTCACCATAGCTAAGATTTGGAAACAGCCTAAGTGCCCATCAGCATATGAGTGAATTAAAAACTGTGGTACATCTACACAATGGAATACCATGCTGTGGTAAAAAAGAAGGAGTTCTTACCATTTGCAGCAACATGGATGAAGATGGAGAGCATTATGCTAAGTGAAATATGCCAGTCAGAGAAAGATAAATATCACATAATCTCACTCATTAGTGGAATATAATGATCAACATTAACTAATGAACAAAAATATATACAGAGAGAGAGAGAGAAACATCAATCATAATGCCAAACCTCCGTGAAAGTAGGGGATGATGGGGGTAAAGGTGAGAGATCAAGCAAAGGACTTATATGCATGCATATAAGCCTAATCAATGGACACAGACAACTAGAGGGTGGGGGCATGAATGGGAGGTGGGGGCTAATGGGGGAATAAGGACACATATGTAATACCTGAATCAATAAAGAAATAAAAAAATAAAGTGCAGAACAAATAAAAAAAAGATAGTCTCTTCAATAAATGGTGCTGGAAAATTTGGTCAGATACATGCAAAAAAAAAGGAAACTAGATCACCAACTTTCACCATAGGCAAAATCAAACTCAAAATGACTAAAGGACTTAAATGAAAGACAGGAAACCATAAAAACCTTAGAAGACTCTATAGGCAGTAAAATATCAGATGAATGTCATAGCAATATCTTTACCAATACAGCTCTTAGGGCAATGGAAACTAAGGAGAAAATAAACAAATGTGATCACCTCAAAACAAAAAGCTTCTGCACCGCAAAAGAAACCTTCAAGAACTACAACAACAAAAACAAACAAACAAGAAAGACCACTGCATGGGAGAACATATTTGCCAATGCTATTTCAGATAAGGATTTACTCTCCAAAATTTACAGAGAATTCATACAACTTCACAAAAATAAGATAAACAATCGAATTCAAAAACTGGGCAAAGGACCTAAATGGACACTTTTTGAAAGAGGACATACAGAAGGCCAAAAGACATGAAAACATGCTCAAAGTCACTAATCATCTGAGAGTTGCAAATCAAAACAATGAGATACCATCTAACACCTGTTCAGAATGGCTATCATCAACAAATCAGCAAACAACAAATGTCAGTGAGGATGTGGAAAAAAAAGAACCCTCATTCATAGCTGATGGGAATGCAAACTGGTACATCTACTGTAGAAAACAGTACAGTTTCCTCAAAAAATTAAAAAGGGATCTCCCACTTGACCCTGTAATTTCACTTCTAGGACTATATTTCAAGAAACCAGAAACAGCAATAAGACCATATATATGCACCCCCATATTCATAGCAGCACAACTTACCATAGCTAAGATTTGGAAACAGCCTATGTGCCCATCAGCAGATGAGTGGACTAAAAAACTGTGATACATCTACAGTATGGAATACTACACTGCGGTAAAAAGAAGGAATTCTTACCATTTGCAACAGTATGTATGGACCTAAAGAGCATTATGCTAAGCGAAATAAGCCAGTCAGAGAAAGATAAATATCACATGATCTCACTCATATGTAGGATATAATGATTAACATAAAGTGATGAACAAAAATAGATCCAGAGACAAAGGGCAGGATTGTGGGGGGCAGAAGAGGGGTAAAGATCAACTAAAGGACTTGTATGCATGCGTATTAGCATAACCAATGGACAGAGACATTGGGGCGGTGGGGGCTTGCCCTAGGGGGTGGGAGTGGCCAAGCAGGGTCATTTGGGAAAAAAAGGAGACATATGTAATACTTTAAACAATAAAAATAAGACATTTCTCATAGAGAAAGATCAATATATGAATAATGGGTATATTAGAAGAAGAGAAAGAAACAGAGAGCCTGTTCAAACAAATAGCCACAAAGCGCTTCTCAAGCCTACAGAAAAAAAACCAAAAACTGAATCCTCAAAACCAAGAAGGTAACAGGACACCAAATTATCTCAATCCAAAAGGGCCTTCTCCAAGGCACATTTTATTAAATCTGTCAAAATTTAAAAACAAAAATATATTCTAACAACAGCCAAAGAAAAGAAAATGGGGGAGAGAAAGGACTGAATTTGCACAGGTGAATGGAGATAAGATGGAATCAGAAGAAAAAGAACTATTGTATATATGAAACTTTCTTTTACAATAACCTAATGGTAACCACACAAAAAAATCTAGAACTAAGACACATAACATAAAAATGAGGAAACAGTGGAGAAATTCATAAGATACCATCAATCTAAAATAACAGAAAGAAACACAAGAGAAATGAAAATACAAACCTACCAGAAAACAACAGCTAAAATGGCTATAGAAAATCCTCATACATCATTAATCACCCTAAATGTGAATGGATTGAACTCACCAGTTAAAAGGCACAAAGTAGCAGAATGGATAGTTAAAAGAAAACCACAATAATATTTTGCCTTTAGGACAGTGGTTGCCAACTGGTGGTCTGTGAGAAAATTTTGGTGGTCTATAGAAAAATTTGGATATTATTTGCATTTTTTATGTTTTATTGATCCTAATAAGTATAAATAAAACAAAGAATTCTAAGAAATTCTTATATTCTGACTGAATGACAATTTTTTGCCTTTACATTGCACTAAATTAACATAATATACTAGAGTCTAGTACATTTCATTAATTCCCCTTTCTAGTAACTAGAGAGGGGGAAACAAGAGAGGTACAAGTGGCTTCAGTATTGTTTTGAACATTACAGCAGTCACCCACTCCACAATTACTGATTCTCATCAATTGTCTTATTTGTTATTTTATGTAACTGTGTATTTTCTTTAACTGTTATATTTAATGGCATCAAATAATTTGACTTTAATAACTATCATTTCTTGTTTAGTTTTAGATTTAAATTAAATAAACTCATAATGAGTGAAAAAAGGGCAAAGGAGTATTTTGCATTTCTTTAGTAATACAAAAGATGGTGTAACTAATTATAATAGTAATATGTATATTTCACTTAACAGTGAGCTGATGAATGAATCAGAATCTTCACAGTTCTTGTCAAACACCATTAGCGTAACATTTGAACTGGAGGTGGAGAGAAGAAAAAAACCAAAGTATCAAGAAAATATGATTTGAACTACTTGAAATTTGGATTTGTTAAAGAACCTGGTAGTGAGCTGAATCCAAGACCACTTTGTATTGTGTGTTCTGAGAGTTTATCCAATGATGCCATGAAACCGTCAAAACTCAAAAGACTCTTGCAATCAAAGCACCTGGATTTAGCTAAAAACAAACAAACAAAAAAACAACACCTGAATATTTTCAAAGAATACATGAAAATATGCAAAATTAATTGCTCTAACAAAAATGACTATTGGAGATAAATCCTTATTAAAGGCTTCTTATCCTGATAATACTTCAGATCACGAAAAATAAAAAGCCATGTACAATTGCAAAAGAATTAAGCCTTGCATGTTACAAGCCTGTGAAGAGATTTTAGGAAAACAGGCTGTCCAGAAACTGAAAGCAATTTCTATGCCCACTAACATTGTCAAATTCAGAATTGAAGACATGGCTGAAAATATTGAAAATCCTACATAATAAAAGCCTAATATGCTAAATGTCCAGTCATCTGGTTATCCATTCAACCAATCAAAGCGTAATATTCTAATGATATACTAAGGCTGCTCAACTGCTCGCTATGACATGCACTGACCACCAGGGGGCAGATTCTCCAACTGGTAGGTCAGCTTGCTGCTGGGGTCCAGCTGATTGGGATTGAGTGAGAGGGGCCAGGCATGCCCTGGAACCCTCCTGTGTTCCTCCCCTGCTGGCCAACCTCCCACGTCCCTTCCTGGCCCCAATTGTGCATCAGTGGGGTCCCTCAGCCTGGCCTGTGCCCTATCACAATATGGGATGCCCCAGGGTACATCAGAGAGCCAGTTTCAGCCGGATCCTGCAGGCCAGGCTGAGGGACCCCCTAGTGCATGAATTCATGTACCAGGCTTCTAGTCAAGTTATGAAAAGGATGAACAATTTACTATTTTATTCAATTCAACTTGATGAATCAAGAAACATAATTACAAGGCACTACTCCTTTGTTTTGTGAGGGTTGAGTGTGAAGGAGATTTATGGAAAGAGCGACTTTGTTCACTCAACTTGCCAGGTGAAACAACGAGCTCTGAGATTTTTGAAGCATTTAGTTATTTCCTGAAACATGGAATTGAATGGGAAAAAATGTATTGGGATATGTACAGACAGTGCTGCAAACATGACTGGACATCTTTCAGGAATTGTTGCTAAGGTGAAAAATGTTGATCATCTAGACATTTTGTCTACACAATGAGTAACTTGAGGCAAAAATATGTTCTTAGAACTACATGAAGTATTATCATATGTTATTAAAATTATAAATGAAATTTGACACAAAGCACTCAGTTCTCAAATATTTGATGCACTTTGAAAAGAAATGGGTTCCCAGTATACTCACCTTCTTCTTCACACTGAGGTGAGATGGCTGTCGAGGGGCATGATACTAATCCAGCTGTTTGCCTTATGCAAAGTCAAAATATTTTTCCAGCAGCAAAATTAAAAGAATTATTCTTCAATGATAAGTGGGTAGCCAAGCTTACATACCTGGCAGATATTTTTTCATTATTAAGTGAACTAAACCTATCCTTGCAAGGACAACTTCAGGATGTGTTCACACTATGAGGTAAAATTGATGCTTTTCAAAAGAAAATATTACTGTGGCAAAACCAGTTGGCTGAAGAAGATCTGCAAATGTTTTCAAACTTTGCTGAATATATGAGAGAAAAGGATGTCAACCGGCAGGTGGTAACCCTTGTTCAACAGCACTTACAATCACTCACAGAAACTTCTGGTCATTCTTACTCAAAGAAAGAAGATCCCAGACATGGCAATATGTGGACAATAGATCCATTTGCAGCAAACAGTGAAGATAGCAATTTAAGCATGAATGAAAAAGAAAACCTCATTGATCTATCATTCGAGAACAGTATCAAAGCTAAATTTCAGTCATCCTTATCAAGACCTCATTTTTGGATCTCTATTCCATTAAAAGTGAGTACCCATTGGTGAGTGAAAAAGCAATAAAATTTTTTATTCAATTTTCAACAACATATTTGTGAGAAAAAAAAATTTCATCTGTCATAGCAATTAAAACTCGGTACCGGTCTTGGCTTGAAATAAATGCAGCTCTCCATCTTGCAGTAACATCATTGGAGCCAAATGCCATAAACTTATTTCAAGCAAACAGGAGCAAATATCATGCTCTTAAAATGTGTAATACTTAAATAAGCTTCAATTATTTCATAAAAATTAAACTTACTTTAATAAACTTTTTACAATTAAACAAACTTTAAAGATTTTGTTATGATTAAATAAGTATTTATAATCTTGTTATATTAAATAGGTGCATTTCATATTAATAAAATGAAAGTTATTTGATCATAATTTTACAAATGTATTTATATTTTTTAATCATATTAGTGGCCTGTGGGATTTAAAAGTATGAATTCAGTGGTCCATGAGGTCAGAAAGGTTGGCAACTGCTGCTTTAGGAGACACATCTCTGTTACAAGGATAAACATAGATTCAAAGTAAAGAGATGAAAAATAACACTTCAAGCAAATGACATACAGTGAAAACCGGGTATAGACATACTCACGTCTAGCAAAATAGATTTCAAGATAAAAAAAATAACAAGAGTCAAAGGTGGACACTTTATGATAAAAAGAACAACACATCAAGAAGATATAACACTTACTTAACATATATGCAACCAATACTGGAGCACTAAACTATATAAAGCAAATACTAATAGGGGAGAAACACAATTATAGTAGGGGACCTAAATATCCCATTTATAACAACGGATAGATCATCCAAAAAATATATAAGGAACTATTGGCCTTTGATGACACATTAGACCAAATGGACATAATTGATATTTGCAGAGCTTTTTGTCCCAAAAATATGTTTTGACCTAACGCACATGGAAAATTCCTAAAGATAGACCTTATATTGGGACACTAGCCTCAAATAATTTAAGAAGATTGAAATCATACCAAGCATATTATCTGACAACAGTGCTTTGAAATTAGAAATCAACTGCAAAAAGAAAGTGGAAAGCACCACAAATATGTGGAGATTAAACAACATGCTACTAAACAAAAAAGCAGGTCAAAGAAAAAGTAAAAGATGAGTTCAAAACATATATAGTAACAACTCAAAATGACAATATGACATATCAAAATTTGGGGGGGGGGACTCTAGAGGAAGATGGCTGCCAACAGGAAGGCAGACTGCAAGATAGTGTGTGAATGAGAGAATGAAAGGAGAGTATGTGGATGTACAGGGAGTATATATTTGTGGGTGAGGGTCAGCTATACTCCAAGGGACTGTTGGGGACTGCCAGACCAGGCTCCCCTGACCAGGCAGCCCACACTGCTGCTAAAATCTCTCCCAGAGCAATGGGCTCTACTTTGGAGATTGTGCCATCTTGAAGGGGAGAGTGGCTGTTATCTGAAACCTGTACATCCAGCAACTCTACAAACAGAACATTCAGGGACAAACTGCAAACCCAGGAACACCAGATCTCAGGCAGTGCGAATATGCTGACTTGGAGGAGCTATGCACCTTCTCAAGGAAAGGTCAGATTACACCTAGAGAAAGGTGAAGTCTGAGATACAGGCTGGAGAGAAAAATGCGTGAAATGGGATATAGAGGTTGGGGAAGTTTCTGCCCCACAAAATACGCAGCTGTGATCTGCGAATGTTGAACTGTATCCACAGAGCTGCTGGCAGGAGGGAACTCTAAAAATCAACCAATAGCTGGAATGGGCCCAAAAAGGCAGCATGAAATTTTTACCAGTGTGCCGGCTGCTAAGTGCCAGGGGGAATAAAGATGTGCACAGAGACAATCATAGAGTTGCACACAGTGCCAGAGGGTAAAAGTTGTGAGTTTGTGCACTTACTCTGGCTTTTTGTTCTTGTTCTTCTCTTTAAATCATTGCTTTTGATTACTAAGCCTGGTACCTAGGATAACCCAATTGTGGATACTCTAAAAGACTGCAGGGGAAAGTTGTTTTGTGGAACCTGGGGATCAGAGTGGGGAACAAAGATCAGAGAACCAGCTCTGGGGCATTCCATTCCCCCAATCCAGTATTAAGTAAGACAGGGAAAACAAAATCTAAACACTAGCTAGAGAGGACTTATAGACCTGGCGTCAATCCAGAAACACTGCCACTCACAGGTTGAATCATAAAATGACTCTAGTGTAAACACAAATAAAGGAGTATAAGAAGCAAAGAAGTATGGCCTGCTTGAAAATCAGGACTGTGGCTTACAACACTGAGGAGCAGTGGAATTTAGGGAACTTCACTACTGTCCTGACTAGGAAACAAGTGTGCCAAACAGAACAATATAGGAAGTGAATGACCTTCACTACTGCACTTTTTTTTTTCATCTTTTACTTAAGAAACTAATTTTTTTTTCACTTTTCCTCACTTGGTTTTACCTTTATAATTATTATAGTTTTACTTTTAATCCATATTATTACTACTACTATTTTACTTTTTTTTTAAGTGTCATTTTATTTTCTCTTTATTTTATTTTGGGATTAGTGTTCTACATTCTATTTTAATCTTTTCTTTAGCATCATTTTACTCTATCTCAACTTTACCTTTATGCCAGCACTCTCTTCCTCACTTTGCCCCTTTTGTTGTCCTGTTTCTCCTACCCTAATCCTGCTTTGTATTTTCCCTATTCTTTCTTTTTATTACCTGTTAAAAATCCCTCTTACTTGTGTATCTAATTTCCAAATCCCTGCTCTAAATCCATACACACCTCTCTCTTCTCTGTCTTCACTATTCATTTTTTTCTTTCTATCCTTTTGTTGTTGTTTCCTCAGTGTTGATTAGATTGGTGTATTTATGCTTGTTTGTGAGATTGTTTTTCTTTTTCTTTTTCTTTTCTGTTTTGTTTGTTTTTTGCTTCCGTTTTTCCTTACCTCTCTTGATATTAGCTGTTGTTTGTAGTTTTCATTCATCTCTAGGTATGTGTTGCTTGCATGTGTTTGGATCAGTAGCTGTTCTACTGGAATTTATCCCTATATAAATAGTTTCCAACGCCCCCCCCCTTCTTTTTTGATAATTTTTATTGATTTTTACAGAGAGGAAGGGAGCAGGATAGAGAGTCAGAAACATCAATGAGAGAGAAACATTGATCAGCTGCTTTCTTCACACCTCCCACTGGGGACGTGCCCAAAACCAAGGCACATGCCCCAGACCAGAATTGAACCTGGGACTCTTCAGTCCACAGGCCAACACTTTATCCACTAAGCCAAACTGATTTCAGCATGCCTTCTTTTTTATTCTCTCTTTATCTCTTACTTTTTTGTCCTTTTCTCAATATCATTTTTGCACTCTTTGTTTTTCTTCTTCCTTTCTTAACCCATATTTCTCTGGTAGCCACCTTTATTTGGGGTTATTAGTATTGTGAATACATTTGTGTTCAGTGCCTTGTGTGTTGTACCTTGCTGTATTGTATTTTTTGCCTTTAAATCAATGCAGGAGAGATAGAAATATAACAAGAAACCTTGAGAAGGGTGATAATGGGGAGACAAACATCCCACTTATGAAAACTAAAGAGGCATCAGCAGAAAAGGAAGTAAAGGAAATAGAGGCAAGCAATCTGTGAGAGAAACAATTCATAGAAATTTTCATAACGGCTGAAAAGAATGGAAGATAAATTCAACAATATGTGTAAAAATCAAGAGTAAATGAAGAAGAACCAAGGAGAAATGAAAAATGACATGGCTACCACAAAAAAACTCAATAGAAAACATCAACAATAGACTAGAAGAATCATAGGACCACATCAGTGAGCCAGAAGACAAGGTAGGAAACAATATCCAAGCAGAGCACCAACTAGAAAAAAAGAATTAAAAAACAGGAGGAAAGCCTAAGGGAATTTGGGACAACATGAAACAAAATAAATCCACATAATAGGGGTGCCAGAAGGAGAGGAAACTGAGCAAGGAATAGAAAACCTGTCTGAAGAAATAATGACAGAAAATTTCCTTGAATCAGAGGGAAAAACTTAGACAAATCCAAGAAGTTCATAGAACCCCAAACAATGTTAACCCCAAAAGACCGACACCAACCCATTTTATAATTAAATTGTCAAACACCAACGACAAAGTAAGAATTTAAATGTGGCCAGAGAGAGAAAGAGAAGGTTACCTACAAAGGATCCCCCATTATACTAGTGACTAATTTCTGTACATAAACAAATCAGACCAGAAGGGAATAGAATGAAATATACAAAATCATTCAAAGGAAGGATCTGAATCCAAGAATACTATACCCATCAAGGATATCAATCAAAATTGAGGAGGAAATCAGAAGCTTCACAGACAAAAAAGGACTAAGGGAATTTATTACCACCAAGGCAAGAAATGCTAAAGGGTATTCTGTAAAAATAAAAAATAGGAAATGAAGAAGGAACACAGGTGTAAATAATAAAAATGGTGACAAAAAAGCTATCAATAATAACTTTAAATGAAATGGATTAAATGCCCTAATCGAAAGAAATAGGGTAACTGAGTGGATAAGAAAACATGACCCGCCGAGACCAGTTTGGCTCAGTGGATAGAGCATCGGCCTGTGGACTGAAAGGTCCCAGGTTTGATTCCGTTCGGGGGCATGTACCTTGCTTGTGGGCACATCTCCACTGTGGGGCATGCAGGAGGCAGCTGATCGATGTTTCTCTCTCATCGATGTTTCTGACTTTCTATCTCTCTCCCTCTCTGTAAAAAAATCAATAAAATATATTTTAAAAAAAGAAAACATGACCCATATATCTGCTATCCACAGGAAAACCACCTCTGGGGGGGGGGGAAGATGCATAGAGACTAATGGTGAAGGAATGGAAAAAGGCTTTTTAGGTGAATGGAAATGAAAAAAAAATCTAGGGTAGCAATACTTATACCTGCCAACTTAGATCTCAATATGAAGGACATAAAAGGAGATAAGGAAGGCCACTTCATAATACTAAAGGGAGCAGTCCAACAAGAAGAAATAACTCTGGTAAACATACATGCACACAATAGAGGAGCACCGAAATACATAAAAAATTCTAGAGGATGCCGAAACTGCTTTGGCTCAGTGGATAGAGCATTGGCCTGCAGACTGAAGGGTCTGGGTTTGATTATAATTAAGGGCATGTATCACGATTGAGGGCACATTCCCAGTAGGGGGTGTGCAGGAGGCAGCTGATCAATGTCTCTCATCTATGTTTCTAACTCTCTAACCCTCTCCTTTCCTCTCTGTAAAAAAAATCAATAAAATATATTTTTTAAAAACCTTCTAGAGCAGTGGTTCTCAACCTTTCTAATCCCATAGCCATTTAATACAGTTCCTCATGTTGTGGTGACCCCCAGCCATAAAATTATTTTTGTTGCTACTAAATAACTGTAATTTTGCTACTGTTAATGAATCATAATGTAAATATCTGTGTTTTCCAAAGGTCTTAGGTGACTTTGCTAGCGGTTGCAACCCACAGGTTGAGAACCACTGTTCTATAGGATATAAAAAGAGATATAAACAGCAATACATTCATAGTAGGGGACCTTAATACCCTAATATCACCATTGGACAAATCCTCTAAACAAAAAAAATCAGCAAAGAAACATCAATCCTAAATGACTCACTAGATCAGATGGAGTTAATTGACATCTTCAGAACATTCCACCCGAAAGCCACAGAATATACATTCTTCTCAATTCACATGGTCATTTTCAAAGAGAGACCACATATTGGGACACAGGCAAAGCCTCTTCAAATTCAAGAAGATAAAAATCATATCAAGCATCTTCTCAGATCACAATGGCATAAAACTAGAAATCAACTACAATAAAAACAATCCAAAAAATCAAATACCTGGAGACTAACTAGCATGCTATTAAACAATTACTGAGGTACCAAAGAGATCAAAGAAAAAATAAAAAGCATCATGGCAACAAATGACAATGAAAACACAATTCAAAATTTATGTAACACAGCAAAAGCAGTCTTGAGAGGGAAGTTCATCGCTCTACAAGTCTACTGCCAAAAAACAAAACAAAACAAATAAACAAAAAACAACCAACAAGAAACAATGACAATAAATTACCTAATGCTACAACTCAAAGAGTTAGAAAGAGAACAACAAGAAAAGCCCAGTGAAAGAAGAAAGATGGAAATAATAAATATCAAAGCAGTGATAAACAAGATAGAGACCAAAAAAACAACAAAACTAATAGCTGGTTCTTTGAAAGGATAAACAGGACAGATGAACTTCTAGCCAGGATCACCAAGAAGCAAAGAGAGAATACCCAAATAAACAAAATCAGAAATGAAAGAGGAGAAATCACAACAGACTCCACAGAAATACAAAGGATTGTTAAAAAAACACACACACTATGAACAACTATATTTCAACAAACTGGACAACCTGGAGGAAATGGACATATTTTTAGAAAAATACAACCTTCCAAAACTCAATCAAGAAGAATCTGAACATCTCAATAGACCAATAACTATGGAATAAATTGAAGCAGTCTTCAAAAAGCTTCCAGAAAACAAAAGCCCAGGGATAGACAGACTCACAGGGGAGTTTTACCAAACATTCAAAGAAGAATTAAACCCTATCACACTCACACTATTCCAAAAAATTCCAGAAGAAGGAACACTTCCAAGCTCCTTCTCTGAAGCCAGCATCACCCTAAAAAAAAAATCAGATAAAGATAATGCAATGAAAGAGAATTACAGGCTAATATCCCTCATGAACATAGATGCCCAAATCCTCAACAAAATTCTAGCAAATCAGATCCAGCAGTACATCAGAAAGATTATACACAATAACCAAATAGGATTTATCCCAGGGATGCAGGAATGGTACAGTATTGGCAAATCAATAAATGTGATACATCACATAAACAAATTGAGAGATAAAAATCACATAGTCATATCAATTGATGCATAAAAAGCATTGGACAAAATCCAACACTCTTTCCTGATAAAAACTTTCAGCAAGATGGGAATAGGAGGATCATACCTCAATATAATAAAAGCCATATATGACAAATGTACAGCCAACATCATACTTAATGGGCAAAAACTGAAACCATTTCCCCTAAGAACAGGAACAAGATAGGGATGCCCATTCTCACCATTCCTGTTCAACAGAGTACTGGAAGTATTAGTCATTGCAATTAAACAAGAGCAGTGGTCAGCAAACTGTGGCTCTAGAGCCACATGTGACTCACAAGCCTTGGTTTGACACTCTATTGACTAATTAGTTTGCCAACCACTGGACAAGAAGAAAGAATCAATGGCATTTGAATTGGAAAAGAAGGAGTAAAACTGTCCTTATTCGCAGATGACATGATGTTGTATATAAAAAACCCTTAACACTCCATCAAAAAATTATTAGACTTAATAAATGAATTTGGCATGATAACAGGATACAAAATTAATGCCAAGAAATCTATGGCATTTCTATACACCAATAATGAACTTACAGAGAAAGAGACTAAAAAGCAATTCCATTTTTTATTACACCCAAAACAAATTAAGACACCTAGGAATAAACTTAACTAAGGAGGTAAAAGACTTACATGCAGAAAACTACAGGACACTGAAAAAAAAAGAGATAGAGGAAAACATAAACAGATGGAAGAACATACCATGTTCATGGATTGGTAGAATCAACAGCATTAAAATGTCCATACTACACACAACAATCTATCAATTCAATGCACTCCTCATTAAAATACCAATGGCATAGCCGAGACCAGCTGGGCTCAGTGGATAGAGCGTCGGCTTGCGGACTGAAAGGTCCCAGGTTCGATTCCGGTTGGGGGCATGTACCTTGCTTGCGGGCACATCTCCACAGTGGGGCGTGCAGAAGGCGGCTGATCCATGTCTCTCTCTCATCGACTTTCTATCTCTCTCCCTTCCTCTCTGTAAAAAATCAATAAAAATATATATTTAAAAAAAATACCAATGGCATATTTCACAGACCTAGGAATGACTCTCCAAAGATTCATCTGGAATAAAAAAAAGACCCTGAATACCTGCAGCAATCCTGAGAAATGATAACAAAGTAGGTGGGATCTCAATACTAGATTTCAAGCTGTATTCCAAAGCCACTGTTCTCAAAAAAGCCTGGTACTGGTACAGAATAGGCATGTAGTCCAATAGAACAGAATAGAGAATCTGGATATCAACCCAAGCCACTATGATCAATTAATATTTTACATAGGAGGCATGAACATACAATGGAGTCAAGACAGTCTTTTCAATAAATGGTGTTGGGAAAATTGGACTGATACATGCAAAAAAAATGAAACTAGACCACCAACTTACACCATATATAAAATAAACTCAAAATGGATAAAGAACTTCAACATAACACAGGAAACCATAAAACTACTAGAGGAATCCAGAGGCAGCAAAATCTCATACATATGCCAAGCAATTTCTTCACCTATACCACTCCTAGGGCAATGGAAAGTAAAAATAAACAAATGGGACTACATGAAAATAAAAAGCTTTTGCACAGCAAAAGAAACCATCAGCAAAACAAGAAAACCCACTATGGGAAACATATTTGTCAGTGTTATCACAAATAAAGGTTTAATCTCCAACATTTACAGGAAACTCATACAACTTAATAAAAGGAAGATAAACGATCCCATATTAAATGGGCAATGGATTTAAATGGATACTTTTCAAAAAAAGAAAGAAGACCAAGAGACATATGAAAACATGCTCCAAGTCACTAATCATTGGAGAGATGCAAATCAAAATGCCAATGAGTTACCATCTCACACCTGTCAGAATGGTTATCATCAACAAATCAACAAACAACTAGTGTTGGCGAGGATGCAGAGAAAAAGGTACCCTCATGCACTGCTGGTGGGAATGCAGACTGATGAAGCCACTGTAGAGAACAGTATGGAGTTACCTCAAAAAACTAAAAATGAAACTCCCATTTACCCCTGCAATCTTACTTCTAGGATTATATCCCAAGAAACTAGAAACACCAACCTGAAAGGATATATGCACCCCTATGTTCATAACAGCACAATTTCCAATAGCTAAGATTTGGAAACAGCCTAAATGCCCATAAGCAGATGAGTGGATTAGAAAACTATAGTATATCTACATAATGGAATACTATGCTGCTATAAAAAAGGAAGGAATTCTTACCATTTGTAGCAGCATGGATGGAACTGGAAAGCATTATTCTAAGTGAAATAAGCCAGGCAATGAAAGAAAAATACCACATGAACTCAATAATTTATGGAAAATAAAGAACATTATAATCTGATGAACGAAAAGATAGATGCAAAGGCAGTAAAGCATGGAACAGACTGCCATTTATAGCGGGAAAGCTGGGGAGTGTTAGGGTAAAAGATCAACTAAAGGACTTTTATGCATGTATATACGTACTACAAATGGACACAAGACACTGGGGTGGTGGGATGAGGGCTTGCGACAGGGGTTAGGGAAGGCTGGGGGAAGGTCAATGGGGAAAAAAGGAGATATATGTACTAGTATGTGTAATACTTTAAACAATAAGATTAAATTAAAAAATAAAAATAAATAAATTATCCTATATAAGAGGTAATATGCAAATTGACCATCATGCCCTCACAATATGGCTACTATGAGCAGGCCAGCAGAGTGGTAAGTGAGGGACAACCAAAAGACTGAACAACCAGGCTGTGTGCAGCACCCAGAATGTCAGGGGGTTAGTGAAGGACAATCAAATGACTGAACAAGCAGGCTGCTTGGGGCCACCAGGCTGGTGGGGGGCGATGAGGGGCAACCAGCCTGGCAGGGAGACAGTTTGGGGAAAACAGGCCAGCAGGGGGGGCGGGCAGTTCAGGGAAACCAGAATGGCAGGGGGGGCAGTTAGGGGTTACCAGGCCAGCAAAGGGGGCAGTTGGGCATGATCAGGACAGCAGGGGTGGTCAGTAAGAAGCAACTAGGCCTGTGGCGGGGGCATTAGGAAATTACCAGGTCAGCAGAGGGGGTCCTTTGGGGGCAACCAGGTCAGCAGGCAGGGCAATAAGGGGTGACCAGGCCAGCAGGGGGAGAAAGTTAGGAGTGACCAGGCTGGCATGGAGGGGACAGTTAGGGGTAACCTGGTGGGCAGTGGGGGGCAGTTAGGGGTGACCAGGCCAACAGGGGGGCAATTAGGGGTGACTAGACATGCACGTAGGTAAGCAATTAGGAACCAGCAATCCAGGATTGTGAGAGAAATGTCCGAATGCCCATTTAGGCCTGAACCGGCAGTCAGACATCCCCTGAGGAGCCCCGGATTAGAGAGGGTGCAGCCTGGGCCGAGGGAACCCCTTCCCCTCATGCATGAATTTCATGCACCAGGTCTCTAGTAGAACAATAACCCTGGAGAACAATCTGATGACTACCTGAATGAAACCTTTAAAACAAAGGATATAAAGAAGACATGTTGAGAATGATAGAAGAAGCAAGGATACAAAATGACTGGTCCACACCTACATGTCACAGTTGAGAATTGGGAAGAATATACTGAAAGCAGAGGTCTCTGCTGAAGAGAAAGGGAGTTCCAGCCCCACACTAGGATCCCTCCTCACAATCTCATATGCTGGGAAGAGGAATTTCTATAATGTCTAGCTCTGAAAATCAGTGGGGATTCTGTCTAGGTGAGATTAAAGGCAGCTGGAAAGCTATGAAATCTGTTAAATGGTCCACAGACTCACTAGCTCACAAAATCTCAGCATAAGCTTCAGCAAAAGGAGGACAGCTCATATGGTGTCATAGATATATGGGAAAAAATGTATGCCTTCATCACAGGGGCTGAATAAACAGCCACAATTTTTTCTATCTTGATCCCTCCTTTCATAAAGGCCACAGGCACAAGTGGGCACCATTGTTCCTGTGTTGTTCCCTCCTCACACACAGTCTGCAGGTGCAGACAGGCATTAGATCTGAATCTGCATTAACTCGGTGAACACAGCTCACAACATCCTGATAACTCCCTGAGATCATGCCCCACAAAACTAGTGCACAACTTAAGCTTTTTTCAGTGGGTTCCTCACAGGCAGTCACCCTTGGCCCAAATTACAATTTCCCTAAAGATGCTCAAAGGTTCATATACACCAGCCAGGCAGTGGCTAGCCTCTTATCCTAAAAATGTTCAAAGGTTCATAGATACCAGAAAGAAGGTTCTAGCCTTGGCATGCCCTGTGCTTGCCTCAGTTCACAATGTGGCCTCTCACACATGCATCTAAACCTAGCACAGGCAGCTACTAATCACAGAGAGTTCCTACCAGGAGGTCCATGATAGGCACAGGCATCAGCTAAACTTACCCTGCAACAGAGCCCCTATCAAGAGGCCTCAGTACCAGCTTCAGACCACAACAGAGAACCACCCAATTAGCTCCACATATCACACACACAAAAAGTGGCCTTAGCAGGCAACAGAATCTGATTGGGGTGGATCTGCTTAGTGGGGTTAGCTTCCACACAGCTGTTTGTACACTGTGGCCAAGGCTATTCCTCAAAGTCAAACAGGCTGATGCCCAACCCCACTAATAATGTAACAATAGCAATCAAGATCAAGGCTCAACTATAATAGGAGGGTATACACAGCCCACACAAGGGTCACTCTTAGAGTACCTGGCTCAGGTGATCAAGGAGACTGCACCACTGGACCCCAAAGGATAGCCATTACATAAGGCCATCCTCCCAAGATTAGGATTTATAGCAAACGTAGCTATTAGATAAAAACAAACAGAGGCAGTCAAAATGAAGAGATAAAGAAATTCACCAATAATGAAATACCAAGAAAAAAACTTCACAAAAAGAACAAAAAAAATGGAGGCAAACAATTTACCAGATGCAGAGTTGGAAATGCTGATTATGGATGCTCAATGAACATAGGAGAAGAATAGATGAACTCAACAAAGAGATAGTAAATATAAAGAAAATATTAAAAAAACATAAAAAGAACAAGACAGGAGTGAAGAGTACAGTAACTGCCATGAAAAATACTTCAGATGGAATTAACAGCAGATTAGATTAAGCAGGAGACTGAATTAGCAATTTGGAAGACAAGGTAGCTGAAAACACTCAACTGGAATGCAAAAATGAAAAAGAATTTTTAAAAGTGAAGATAGTCTAAGAGACTTCTGAGATACATCAAGCATAATAGCATTCATATCTTAAGAGTACCAGAAGAAGAGACCAAGGGATTGAGAACCTATTTAAAGAAATAATGGTTGAAAACTTCCCTAACCTGAAAAATGAAATAAACACACAAGTTCATGAAGTGCAACAAGCCTCAAACAAGCTGAACCAAAAGAGGCCCATTCCAGGATACATCATAATTTAAAAGCCAAAGGTAAAAGACAAAGAGAGAATCTTAAAAGCAGCAAGAGAAAAGCAGTTACAACAAGAGAGCTCATATAAGACTGTCAGTTGATTTCTCTGCAATAACTTAGCAGGCTAGAAGGTACTGACACAAAATATTCAAAGTGATAAAAAGCAAGAACCTACAATGAAGAATACACAGCAAGGCTATCATTTAGAAACAAATGAGATATGAAAAGTTTCCAAGAAAAGAAAAAGGAGTTCATCACCACCAAACCAATATTACAAGAAAAGTTAAACTGACATTTTAAGAAGAAAAAAATATAAATATATGAATAATAAAATGGCAATTAAAAAATCAATGGAACCAAGAACTGGTTCTTTGAAACAATAAGCAAAAGTGATAAACCTTTAACCAGACTCACAAAGAAAAAACAAAAGAGAGTTCACAAATGAATAAAATCAGAAATAAAAGAGAAATAATAAGTGACACTACATAACTACAAAGAATTATAAGACAATATTATAAACAATTATATGCCAACATATTGGACAACCTAGAAAAAATGGACAAATTCCTAGAAATATATAATCTTCAAGACTGACTTAAGAAGAGAACATCTGAACAGAGTTAACTATTAATGAAATTGAATCAATACTCAAAAACTCTCAACTAACAAAAGTCCTGAACCAGATTGGTTCACAGATAAACTTTACCAAACACCTAGCCATCTCAAACTATTCTTAAAAATTCAAGACTAAGTAAGGCTTTCAAGCTCAATTTATGAGGCCAGCATTACCTTTATTCCAAAACCAGACAAAGACATTACAAAAAATAAAAAATTATAGGCCAATATCTCTGGTAAACATAGATTTAAAAATACTCAACAAAGTATTAGCAAATAAAATCCAGCAATACATTAAAAATATCTGACACCATGATCAAGTATGATTCCATATCTACAAATCAATTAACATGATATACCACATAAACAAAATGAATAATAAAAATAATATGATCATATTAATAGATTCAGAAAAAGCATTTGATAAAATTGAGCACCCATTTATGATTAAAAGTTTCAGCAACATTAGAATAAGAGGAATATACCTCACTTTAATAAAGGCCATCTATGACAAACCCATAGGTCACATCATGCTCAATGATTAAAAGTGACAAGTGTTTTTCTTAAGATAAGGAATAATACAAGTATGTCCATTTTGACCAGTTTTATTCAACACAGTTTTGGAATTCCTAGCCACAGCAATAAGACAAGAACAAGAAATAAAAGACATTCAAATTAGAAAAGATGAATTAAAACTATCATTATTGGATCCAAGATGGCAGATTAGGTGGACGTTCCATTAACATCCTTCAAGAACTAAATAGGACTTACAACTAAATTATAGAAAAATCATCCTGAATAACCAACTGAAGACTAACTGGAGAGAAGCCTTATAACAACAACTTACAAATGAAGCCACATAAAATCTTGGTAGAAAGTTGGAGGTGCAAAAGGGCAGGTCAGGCTCCCACAGGTGGCAGCAGAAGTTCCAGAGTGATATCTCAACTATGGATGAGTTCCCCCTGAGACGTGTGGGGTCTAAACCCCACGCTTGGCTCCTCAGTCTAGAGCACCAGAACTTGGAAAGGCTCCCATGTAACATCTGCCTGTGAAAAGCAGCAGGATTTCTCTCCACCAGGGAGAGATAGCTAGATGCATAAGCACCCTCTTGAAGGCCCAATGCACAAAATTTTGTTTGCAGTCACTCACCCTGAACTGCAGTGGAGGAAGGGAAGAGAAGACTAGAGCCACATGAGGAGAGTCTGGTGTTGGTGACTCTAGAGTAAGAGTGAAGGATCAGCCACAAGAATTCCTATCCTGAGTCATCTATCCATACTGCAGAAGCCATCTATTTCTGAGAGAGTTCCACTCCATGTGGTATCAGCTGGGAGGAAGCAATAGCTCCACCCACAAGAATGCCTCTTATCTCACCCTTGGAGGTTAATCCCTGCCTAGGAGTACAGCTACAGATTCTTTCATATATTAAGTTTAACATGATCCTACAGGCAAAGGTAGATCTCTGGGTACTTTGAAACTTTGGCCAACTCTCCCCTAGGCAGTATTGGTAAAAGCCTGTCTTGGTGTGCATCTTGTCCTTTCCACATGCACCCAAGCCCTTAAAGGGAGGCACAAGCTATGAATCAACTAGGGAAACCTGATAGCTCCAAACCAGTTGCCCTGGACCAGTCACAGCCAGCATCTGACATAAACCTTCATCAGAGTCCCTCAAAAAAGACCAATAAAAAACACACCCATTGGCCAGATTCAGACATGAACAGAGCAGGATCAAATAAGCTTCACAAGCAGCATAGCTACAGGGAAATCTGGGTAGGTACCAAACCCTGCCTAGGAAATTCCACTTCATGTGATCAGCATCTGCACAGCAGCTTGCACATTGTGTTGGTGGTTGAGCTTCACAGTCATACAATTCTAAACTTTGAGCACACACACAAATAGGCCAATAGCAATTAAGACTTAATTACAACAGGAGGGCTCACATAACATGCACACAGAACATTCCTAGAGCACCCAGGTCAGATGAGCAGGGAGACTACACTACTGGATCCCTTTATGTTAAAGCTGTCCCCACATAAGGCCAGTTTATCAAAACTAGGAGTCACAGAAAAACTAATACATAGAAACAAACATAAGCAGCCACAATGGGGAGACAAAGAAAGATGCACCAAATGAACAAATAAGAAGATACCCCAGAAGAAGAGCTAAAGGAAATGGAGGCAATCATTTTATCAGATACAGAATTCTGCCAAAACTGAATAAGGAAAAATCAGAAAACCTAAAAAGGCTAATAGCAACTGATGAAATAGAAGCAGTAATAATAAATAAGTAAAACACTCAGAAAAACAAGAATGACTTCACAGGGAAGTTTTACCAAACATTCAAAGAACGAGCATCTGTATTCCTCAAACTATTCAAAAAAAAAATCAAAGAGGAACACTTCCAAGCTCTTTTAATGAGGCCAGCATTATCCTAATTCCAAAATCAGATTAAGATTCTACAAAAAAAGACAATTACAGGCCAATATCCCTGATGAACATAGGTGCTAAAATCCTCAACAAAATATTAGCAAATTGGATTCAGCAATATAAAAAGATCATAAATCATTACCAAGTGGAATCCAAAGATGCAAGGCTGATACAATATTTTCAGATCAACAAATGTGATACATTACATTTATAAATTGAAAGACAAACATCACATGATCATATCAATACATGCATAAAAAGCATTCAACAAAATCCAACACCTATTCTTGATTTTAAAAAAATTTAAAAAACCTCTCAGCAATGGAAATAGAGGGAGCCCATCTCAACATGATACAGGCCATATATGACAAACCTACAACAAATATTATACTCAATTGGCAAGAACTAAAACCCATTTTCCCTAAGAAGAACAAGACAAGGATGTCAGCTTTCACCACTCTACCCACAGCAATCAGATAAGAAGAAATAAAAGGCATCCAAATTTGAAAGGAGAAAGTAAAACTCATTATTCACAGATGACATAATATTGTACATAGATAACCCTAAAGATTCTACAAAAAAATTACTATTCTATATAATAAAAGCCTAATATGCTAAGTGTGTGGTTGTCCAGTCATCTGTTCGACCATTCAAAACTTAATATGCTAAGGTCACTCAACTGCTCACTATGACATGCACTGACCACCAGGAGGCAGAAAGTCAATCAGTCAACCAGTTGCTATAACATGCACTGACCACCAGGGGAAGATGCTTTGGTAGGTTAGCTTGCTGCTGGGGTCCAGCTAATCGGAAGTGAGCAAAATGGGCCAGACACTCCCTGGAGCCCTTCCACAGTCCCTCCCTGGCTGGCCAACCTCCTGTGTCCCTCCCTGGCCTCAATTGTGCATTAGTGGGGTCCCTCGGCCTGGCCTGCACCCTCTTGCAACTCTGAAACCTTCAGGGGATGTCAGAGAGCTGGTTTTGGCCCAATCTTGCTCAATGCAGGAGCTGCGCTCTGGTGGTCAGTGTACTCTCACAAGGGGAGCACCATTCAGCCAGAAGCCAGGCTCACAGCTGGCGAGGACAGCAGTGGTGGTTAGATCCTCTCCCACCTCCATGGCAGCACGAAGGAAGTCTGGCTGCTGAAAAGTAGACCTAAGCCATCAGTCAGACATCTCCCAAGGGCTCCCAGGCTGGGCTGAGGGACCCCCCAAGTGTACTAATTTCATGTACCAGGACTCTAGCATTTAATAAATGAATTTGGAAATGTAGTAGGATACAAAATCAACACCCAACAATTTAGGGCATTTTTATACACCAATAATGAATTATCAGAAAGAGAAACTAAATGAGCAATCACATGTACTATTACAACAAAAAAATTAAGATACTTAGGAATAAAATTAACCCAGGAAGAAAAAGACCTGTACTCAGAAAACTACAGGATATTGAACAAAGAGGTAGAAGAAGATATAATGTGGACGAATATATCATGTTCATGGATTGGTAGCATAAACATCATTAAAATGTCCATACTAATTCTGCAGATTCAATGAAATCCCTATTAAAATATCAAGAGCATATTTCACATTTCTAGAATGAATACTCCAAAAGTTTATATGGAATAAAAAATGACCCCAAATAGCTGCAGCAATGTTAAGGAAGAAATTCAAAGTTGGAAGAATTGCAATATCAGATTTCAAGTTATACTAAAAAGCCACCATAATCAAAAAAGCCTGGTACTGGCATAAGAACAGGCATATAAATCAATGGAACAGAACAGAGACCCCAGAAATTGACCCAATCCATTATGCTCAATTAATATTTGACAAAGGAGGCAAGAGCATACAATGGAGTTAAGAGATTAGGCAGATATATGCAAAAAAATGAAACTAGACCATAAACACACCATATACAAAAATAAACGCAAAATGAATAAAAGACTTAAATGTAAGTTGTGAACCCATAAAATTCCTAATTGAAACCATAGACAGTAAAATTTCAGACATCTCTCATACCAATATGTTTATGGATACATTTCCTAGGGAAAAGGAAACTAAAGAGAAAATAAATGAAGGGGACTACATCAAAATAAAAGGCTTCTTCACAGCAAAAGAAACCATCAACAAAATGAAAAGGAATCCCACTGTATGGGAGAACATATTTGGTAATGATACATTTGAAAAGGGGTTAATATCCAAAATATATAAGCAACTCATACAATTTAACAAAAGGAAAACAAACAATGAAATTTAAAAATGGGCAAAGGACCTAAATAATCAATTCTATGAAGTGAACGTACAAATGGCCAAGACACATATAAAAAATGCTAAAAGTCACAGATCATCAGAGAATTACAAAGTAAAATGACAAGGTATCACCTCACACCTGTCAGAATGGGTTACCATCAACAAATGACAAGTGCTGGTGAGCATATGGAGAAAAGGGAACCCTAGCACACTGAAGGTTAGAATGCAGACTGGTATAGCTATTATGGAAAACAGTATAGAACTTCCTCAAAAAACTAAATATAGAATTTCCACTTGACCCAGTGATTCACTTCTAGGAATTTATCCTAAGAAAACCAAAACACCAATCAGAAAGAAGGTATGTATCCCTAAGTTCATAGCAATGTAATTTACAATAGCTAAGATAGGGAAACAGCCCAAGTGTCCATCAGTAGATGAGAGAATAAAAAGGGTGTGCTACATTTATACCATGGAATACTATGCAGCAATAGAAAAAGAAGAATTTCTTACCCTTTCAGACAGCATGGAGTTACCTGGAGAGTATCATGCTAAGTGAAATATCTGAGTAATAGTAAGACAAGTATCATATGATCTCATCATATGTGGGACCTAATTAACCAAATAAACTAATGAATGAAGTGGATCCAGAGATATGGAAGCATGGAACAGAGTACAGTATCTCAGAGGTAAGGCTGGGTATGGTGGGTGGACAAGAGGTAATCAACCAAAGAACTTGTATGCATATATGCATAACCTGTGGATACAGACAATAGGGTGGTGAAAGCCTGGGGAAGGAGAAGGGATCAGGCTGGAAGGGATCAATGGGGACATATGTAATACTTTCAACAGTAAAGAATTATTATAAATAAATAAATAAATAAATAAATAAATAAATAAATACAATAAAATAAAAATGAGGATCATTTAAGAGGCCTTTGGGACAGCAAGGAGCACACCAACATCCATATAATAGGAGTACCTGAAGTAGAAAATAAAAAAGCAAGAAATCAATAATCTATTTGAAGAAATAATGGCTGAAAACTTTCCAGACCTGGTAAAGGAAAAAGACACACAAATCCAGGGAGTACAGAGAGTTCCAAACAAGATGGACCCACACCAAGACATAATTAATGGAAAAGTTTAAAGACAAGGAAAATATCTTAAAAGCTGCAAGAAAAAGGCAGTTACCTGCAAGGGAGTTCACATAAAACTGTCAGGTGATTTCTCAACAGAAATATTTTAGTACACAAGGAATTGGCATGAAATATATGAAATATTCAAAGTGATGAAACATAAGTTCCTACATACAAAGCTGCTTTATCAGCAAGGATATAGTTGAAAATTGAAGCAGAAATAAAGAGCTTCCCAGACAAATAAAGCTAGAGTTTGTTACCATCAAACCAGTATTACAATAAATGTCAAAGACCTTAGAGCAGTGGTTCTCAACCTTTCTAATGTTGCGACCCTTTAATACATTCCCTCATGTTGTGGTGACCTTCAACCATAAAATTATTTTTGTTGCTACTTCATAACTGTAATTTTGCTACTGTTAATAAATTGTATTGTAAATATCTGTGTTTTCTGATGGTGTTAGGTGACCCTGCTAGCAGTTCTCAACCTGTGGGCCAGAACACGGGTCCCCAATTGGCAAAAACACGTGGACTCAGGGGAGCTCTACACACCACCATGGAAAGGTCAGATTTTGACTGGGATAAGGTGAGTTCTCTGATCTAGGCAGGAGAGAGAAATGCACCCATCGCAAGAAATGACCTTCAATACTGCACATTTTTTAAAATTTTATTTATTTTTATTTTTTTCATCTTTTATTTAAACTATTTTTTTAATTTTTTCTCACTTGATTTTACTTTTTAATTATTACATTTTTATTTTCCAATAGTATTATTACTAATACTACTTTACCTTTCTTTTAAAAAAAAGAGTCATTTTATTTTCTCATTATTTTAGTTTGGGATTAGTGTTCTACATTCTATTTTCATCTTTCTTTCAGTATCATTTTATTCTATTTCAACTCTACCTTTATGCCATCAAAATTCCTAACTTTTCCCCTTTTGTTGTTCTGTTTCTATTACCCTTTTCCTGCTTTAGATTTTTCTTATTCTTTCTTTTTAGCCCCTATTAAAATTTCACCCTACTTGTATATCTAATTTCCATTCCCTTGCTTCAATTTCATACACACCTCTCTTCTCTGTATTCACTATGCAAAAAATCTTTTTCTCTCTCTGTGCTTTTGTGGTTGTTTGCTTGAATGTTGATTATAGTGAATTTTTAGGCTTCTTTCTGAGATTTGTTTGCTTATTCTTTTTTAATGTTTTGATTTTTGTTTGTTTGTTTAGTTTCAATTTTTGCTTTTTTGCTTCTGTTTTCCCTCACCTCACTTGATATTAGATGTTGTTTGTAGTTTGTATTAATTTCCAGGTACTTGTTGCTGGTATTTGTTGGGATTAGTGACTGTTCTATTGGAGTTTTCTTCCCATATCTATCTATCTATCTATCTGTCTATCTATCTATCTATATATAGATAGATAGATAGATAGATAGAGCTTGTTCCCCTTTTCTTTCTTATTCTCTTTATTTTCTGTCTTATTTTTTTTCCTTTTCCCAATTTCATTTTTGCACTACTTTCTTTTTTCTCTTTTTCTTTCTATTATATGCTCTAATTTGCCTTTCTTTGGTGGTCACCTTTATTTGGGGTTATTAATATCAGAAATACATTTCTCTTCAATGCCTTGTGTGTTGAACCTCGTTGTGTTGTGCTTTGTGCCTTTAAATCAATGTAAGAGAGAAACTACATAATCAAACACCTGGAGAAAGGAGAACATGGGAAGACAAAGAAACAGCCCGCATATGGAAGAAAGCAAGCATCAGCAGAAAAAGCAGTAAATGAAATGCTCGCAAGCAACCTATTAGAGAAAGAATTCAGAGAAATGGTCATAAGGTGGATGAAAAAAATGGAAGACAAATTTAAAAATATGATAAGAACCAAGAAAAAAATGAAAAATGACATCACTGCTGTAAAGAACTGAATAGAAAGTATCAAGAGTAGAATAGAAGAAGCAGAGAACTACAACAGTGAGCTTGAAGACAAGGTAAGAAAAAATACCTAAGTAGAGCAGCTTCTAGAAAAAAAATTTTAAAAAGCAAGAAGAGAGCTTGAGGGAATTTTGGGACAACACAATACAAAACAACATCCGTGTAACAGGGGTCCCAGAAGGAGAGAAAACTGAACAAGAAATAGAAAACCTGTTTGAAGAAATAATGACAGAAAACTTCCCTGATATAAGGAATAAAAAACCCACAAAATCCAAGAAGCTCACAGAGTCCCAAGCAAAATGAACCCCAAAAGACCTACACCAAGGCACATTATAATTTAATTGACAAACACCAATGACAAAGTAAGAATCTTAAAAGTGGCAAGAGAGAGAAAGAAAGTTACCAAGAAAAGAACCCCCATCATACTAGCAACTGATTTCTCAACAGAAGCGCATCAGGCCAGAAGGGAATGGAATGAAATATACAAAGTCATGCAAAGGAAGGGTCTGAATCCAAGAATACTGTACTAAGAAAAGCTTTAAATCAAAATTGAAGGTTAAATTAGGAGCTTCACAGACAAAAAATAACTAAGGGAATTTATTATCAACAAACCAGCAATGCAAAAAATGTTAAAGGGTCTGCTGTAAAAAAAAAAAAATATATATATATATATATATATATATATATATATATATATATATATATATATATATGAAGTGAGGAAGGAACACAAGGGTAAAGAATAAAAATGGAGACAAATAAGTACCTATCAATAATAACTTTAATGTAAATGGATTAAATGCCCCAATCAAAAGACATGGATAAAAAAACATGACCCATATATACTCCGTCTACAAAAAAACCCACCTCATAAAAAAAAAGACACGCACAGACTGAGGGTGAAGGGATGGAAAAAGGTTTATCAGGTGAAAGGAAATGGGAAAAAAAAGCTGGGGTAAGAATACTTACATCTCACAAATTAAATCTCAAAGTGAAGGACATAATAAAAGATATGGAAGGCCACTTCGTAATACTAAAGGGAACAATCCAACAAGAAGAAATAACTTTGGCCTAAACCACGCTGGCTCAGTGGACAGAGCATCAGCTTGCAGACTGAAAGGTCCCAGGTTTAATTCCGTTCAAGGGCATGTATTTTGGTTGCAGGCACCTCCCCAGTAGGGGGTATGCAGGAGGCGGCTGATCGATGTCTCTCTCATCTACATTTCTGACTCTCTATCCCTCTCCCTTCCTCTCTGTAAAAAAATCAATCATTATATATATAAAAAAAGAAAAAATAACTCTGGTAAACATATACACACCCAACACTGGAGCACCCAAATACATAAAAAAACCTCCTGGAGGATATCAAGGGAGAGATTGACAGCAATACTATCATACTAGGAGATGTTAACACCCCACTATCACCACTGGACAAATCCTCCAAACAAAAAACAGAAAAGAAACATCAATCCTAAAGGACTCACTAGACCTGATGGAATTAATTGACCTCTTAAGAAAATTCCACCCCAAAGCCACAGAATATACATTCTCCTCAAGTGCATAGGGGTCATTTTTGAAGATAGAACATATGTTGGGTTGTCTCTTCAAATTCAAGAATATCAAAATCATATCAAGCATCTGATTCTCAGATCGCAGTGACATAAAACTGGAAGGCAACTACACTTAAAACAATTCAAAAAAATCAAACGCATGGAGTCTAAACAGAATGCTATTAAACAATGACTGTGTTACCAAAGAGATCAAGGAAAAAAAATCATGGCAACAAATCACAATGAAAACACAACAATCCAAAATCTATGGGACACAGCAAAAGCAGTGTTGAGAGGGAAGTTCATAGCTCTACAAGCCTACTGCAAAGAACAAGAAACAATGGTAATAAAGTACCCAACCCTGTAACTCAAAGAATTAGAAAGAGAGCAACAAGAAAAGCCCAGTGTAAGCAAAAGGAAGGAAATAATAAAGATCAGAGCAGAAATAAACTACATAGAGAGAAAAGAAACAATACAAAAGATCAAAACAACTAAAGCTGGTTCCTTGAGAGGATAAACAAAATTGATGAACCTCTAGCTAGACTCACCAAGAAGCAAAGAGAAAGGACCCAAATAAAATTATAAATGAAAGAGGTGAAATAACAACAGACAATACCAAAATACAAAGGATTGATAAAAAAAATACTAGGAATAACTCTATTTTGACAAACTGAAGAACCTGGAGGAAATGGACATATTCCTAGAAAAATAAAAGCTTCCAAAACTCAAGTAGGAAAAATCTAAACATCTCAATAGGTCAATAACTATGAAAAAAAAATGAAGCAGTATTCAAAATTTCCAGTAAACAAAAGCCGGGGGCCAGAGGGCTTCATAGGAAAGTTATACCAAACATTCAACACACAACATTTTGAGAGCAGCCACTCACCTTGAGCTCCAGCAGAGGAAGGGCAGAGCGGACTGGAGCTATATAAACTTAAACCAGATTGGGGGATCTGAGTTAGAGCTCAGAAGGCAGACACCCTGCTTTCCTGTATTAATTCACTCACTCACTCTGTGGAGGTCATCTTTCTCTGGCAAATCTTTGCTATCTTCCTTTTTTTGCCTGGGGAGAATACAGTTGAACCAACCTATTGGAAAATTCCTGACCCACCCTCTGGAATTTTTGAGGCCCATTAAGAGACTGAGAATAACAATTAGTCACCAGGCAGAAGCAATTATACCACTCTGTTGGAAAACCTCTCACCCCACCTTGTGGATGATTGCCTGAGGTCTACTCAAGACTGTATCCAATCAGGCAGAGATGGTCTCTGGAGACTTTGAGTCATTGCCTGATCTAATTAGTCAGAAACAGCCATTTGGGTCCCTGCTCCAGAAAACATCCCACACTGCTCAGTGAGGCAAAACCAGTGTGACTTCAAGTGCTTGCAGCTGTCACCTGCAGGAACAGCTCTGTGATTGAAGGAAGCACAGCTCATAAAAGGATCAAACAAGGTATAAGACCCAAGGCAGATCCAGGATATGAGATAAGGAGTCCCCAACCACTGGACATCTGACATGACAAAATTGGAATTGAAAAGCACTAACAGAAAGTCAGAGGAGAGATACCCTACCACACATAGGACATCAAAAATCAAGTCCAAATTACAACAGGAGATCCCAAACACACACACACACACACACACACACACACACACACACACACACACACACTTAAACATTTAAAGGAGTAAATTACCATCAAACCAGCAATGTAAGAAATGGTAAAGGGAATAATTTAAGAAGAAAAGGAGAGAAAGAGGATCATATGCATAAAGAAAATAAAAATGGCAATAAATAAATACCTATCAATAATAACCCTATGAGGGAATAGGGACACATATGTAATACAATAAAAAATAAATAAATTTAGGGAGAAACCAAGATGGCAGCATAGGTAAACACCTAAACTTGCTGCCTCACACCAAAATTTCAAAACTACAACTAAAGGACAAAATGGACATCATCCAGAACCACAGGAAGGCTGGCTGAGTGGAAATTCTACAACCAGAAGGAAAAAGAAAAGCACACTGAGACTCAGAGGAGCTGCAGGAGGCAGAGGTACTAAGACACATGCATGGAGAGGACTGGCATCTGAGGATGTAGCTCACTTTTTCAAGCAGGAGGGAGAGAAAAGCTCCCGAGTGCGCTGAACTCCAGTTCCAAGTGAGACTCTGGGGACCCAGATTCATACAGAGTGAAACTGAACTGTCAGGAAAGAGAAAAGCATAATGAGACTCACAGGAACTGTGGAAAGCAGAGTTACCAAGGCCCGCACACAGAGAGGGCGGGCAACTGAGTACACAGATGGCTTTCTCAAGCTGGAGGGAGACAAAAGATCCTGGCTCCACTGAACTCCAGTTCCAGGCAAGAATATGAGGACCCAGACTCATTCAGGAAGAAACTGGACTATCTGACAACAGGTGGAACTTGAGGGCAGCTTTCTCTCAGAGGTGCTTGCAATTACCATGGGACACTGAAACACAGGCGCCCATTAAGCAAGGGCTGATGGGAAACCAATGCTGTCTACTCCACCCTGAGAATCCACCCCATTCAAGCAGAGCATAAAAGCTTTTACAAGTCCTCTCCTATAAGGGTGCCTCCAGCACAGAAGTTCTTCTAGTGTAGATATAACTGATCCTCACAGCCAATTCACCTGGAGATCAATTCCTCTCAGTGATACCAACAAAAATCAAGGTCTAACTACAACAAGACTGTGCACACAGCCCACAAAAGGGTGCACAAAAAGTGTCCCACCTCAGGTAACTGGGGAGGCTGAGCCACTGAGGCCTATAAGATATTTAGCACACAAAGCCATCCTATCAACTCAGGGAAGCAGCCAAAATGCAGAGACAAAGAAACAAATCACAAATGAAAGAAATAGAGGAAAGCAAATGACTGGATATAGAGTTCAAAACCACACTTATAAGGTTTTTCAAGAATTTTCTAGAAAAGGCCGATAAATTTAGTGAGACACTCAAGAATATGAAAAAGGACCAACGAGAAATGAAACATACACTGACTGAAATAAAAATATTATATAGAGATCTAACAGCAGACAAGAGGATCGCAAGAATCAAGTTAAAGATTTAAAATACAAAGAAGTAAAAAACACTCAATTGGAAATGCAAAAAGAAAAAAGAATCCAAAAATATGAAGATAGTGTAAGAAACCTCTGGGACAATTTCAAATGTACCAACATCAGAATTATGGGGTGCCAGAAGAAGGGAGAGAGCAAGATACTGAAAACCTATTTGAAGAAATAATGACTGAAAACTTCTCACATCTGGTGAAAGAAATAGACTTACAAGTTGAGGAAATGCAGAGAACCCCAAACAAAAGGAATCCAAAGAGGACCACACCAAGACACATCATAATTAAAATGCCAAGAGCAAAAGATAAAGAGAGAATATTAAATGCAGCAAGAGAAAAACAGTTAATTAGCTACAAGGGAGCACCCATATGACTGTCAGCTTATTTCTCAACAGAAACTATGCAGGCCAGATGGGAGTGGCAAGAAATATTCAGAGTGATGAATAGCAAGAACCTTCAACCAAGATTACTCTACCCAGCAAAGCTATCATTCAGAATTGAAGGGCAGATAAAGAGCTTCACTGATAAGAAAAAACTAAAGGAGTTCGACACCAAACCAGTATTATATGAAATGCTGAAAAGTATTCTTCAAGAAAAGGAAGAAGAACAAAAAGGTAAAGATAAAAATTATGAACAACAAATTCATATCTATCAACAAGTGAATCTAAAAGTCAAGTGAATAAAAAAATCTGATGAACATAATAAAATGGTGAATATAATAGAATCAGGGGCATAGAAAGGGTGTGGACTGATAATTCTTGGGGAGAACTGGGTGTGAGGGGTGTGGGAAGAGCCTGGACTAAAATTGCACACCTATGGATGAGGACAGTGAGTGGAGTGTAATGCCAGAGGGGGGGGGTGAGAACCAGGTGGAGGGGAGCTATGGGGGGAAAAGAGGAACTATTCTAATAATCTGAACAATAAAGATTTATTAAATAAAAAATAAATAAATAAACTTTAAAATAAATAATAATAACCTGAAATATAAATAGATTAAATGCTCCAGTCAAAAGACACGGACAGGATGATTGAATGGATATGAAAACATGCTGTCTACAAGAGAACCACGTCGGAACAAAAGACACACACAGACTGAGAGTGATGGGAAGGAAAAATATATTCCATGAAATGGAAAGGAAGAAAAAAAAAATCTGGTGTAGCAATACTCATACCATGCCAAATTACTTCAAAACAAAGGCCATAGCTGGCTTGGCTCAATGGATAGAGTGTTGGCCTGTGGACTGAAAGGTCCCGTGTTCTATTCTGATCAAGGGTTACATACCCGGGTTTCAGGTTCAGTACCCAGTGTGGGGCAGGAGGAAGATGATCAATGATTCTCTCTCATCATTGATGTTTCTATCTCTCTCATTCTTCCTTTCTCTCTGAAATCAATAAAAAAAATTTTTTTTTTAAAAAGGCCTAACAACAAGAGACAAAGAAGGCCATTTCAAAATACTAAAGGGAATGATTCAATAAGAAAATATAACCCTTGTAAACATACAGGTACCAAGTATATGAGCACCCAACTACATTAAAAAGCTCATGATAGACTTTAAGGGAGAGATTGACAGCAATACAGTCATAGTGGGGGACTTTAACATCCCACTGACATCACTGGAGAGATCTTCCAGAAGAAAAATTAACAAAACAGTGATCTTAAATAACACATTAGATCAGATGGATCTATCTGATATTTACAGAACATTTTATTCCAAAGCAACAGAATACACATTCTGCTCAAGTGCACCTAGAACATTCTGAAAGATAGACCACATGTTAGTTCATAAAACAAGTCTATACAAATTCAAGAAGATTGATATAATACCAAGCATCTTCTCACAATGATGTGAAGTTAGAAATCACCTACAATAAAAAAAAACTGAAAAACACTGAGATACATGCATGCAAATTAGCACGTTATTAAACAATAAATAGGTTACCAATGAGATCAAGCAAGAAATTAAAAACATTTGGAAAACAAATGAAAATGAACACACAACCACACAAAACCTATGGGACATGGTAAAAGCAGTCCTGAGAGGGAAAGTCATAGCACTACAGGATAATCAAGAAACAAGAAAGGGGACTGATAAACTATCTAACCCTACAACTGAATGAATTACAAAGAGAACATTAAGAAAAGTCCAGAGGAACTAGAAGGAAGGAAATAAAAATAATAAAGATCAATGACATAGACAAAAAAAAAGTACAAAAAAGCAATAGTTCCGAGATAAACAATATTAATGAACCCCTAGCCAGATACATCAAGAAACAAAGAGAGAGGACCTCAATAATAAAATCAGAAATGAAAGGAGCGATATAACAATGGACACCACGGAAATACAAAGGATAGTAGGCAAATACTATGAACAACTATATACCAACAAAAAGGACAACCTGGGTGAATGGACAAATTCCTAGAAACATACAATCTTCCAAAACTTAATCAGGAAGAATAAAAAAAAAACCTGAGTAGGGCAATAATGACTGATTAAATTGAAGCAGTAATTTAAAAATATTCAGCAAACAAAAGTCCTGGACCAGATGGATTTACAGGTGAATTTTACCAAACATAGAAAAATGAACACCAATCCTCCTCAAATGATTCCAAAAATTCAAGAGGAAGGAACCTTTCAAAGCTCTTTTCACGAAGCCAGCATTATCCTAAATCCAAAACTAGATAAAGACACTACAAAGAAAGAAAATTCCAGGCTAATATCCCCGATGACTACAAATGCTAAATCCTCAATAAAATATTACCAAATCACAACAAGCAAAATATTTAAAAGATTATACACCATAATTAAGTGGGAATCATTCAAGGAATGTAATGCTGGTACAATATTCTCAAATGTGATACATCATATTAACAGATTGAAGACAAAAATCACATTATCTTCTGGATAGATGAAAAAAAAAGCATTTGACAAAATCCAACACCCTTGTTTATAAAAACTGTCAGTAAAGTGGGATTAAAGGGATCATATATCAACATAATAAAAGCCATATATAACAAACCTACAGCTAACATAATACTCAATGGGGAAAAACTAAAAATGTTTCCCTTAAGAGCAGAAAGAAGACTAAGGCATCCACTTTCATCACTTTTATTCAACAGAATACTTCAAGTCCTAGCCACATCCAGCAGAAAAGATAGAAGGCATTCAAATTGGAAAAGAGAAAGTAATAGTGTCATTATTTGCAGATGACATGATGTTATACACAGAAAACCCCAAAGACTGCACCAGTAAACAGATAGATTTAATAAATGAATCAACAAGGTATCAGGCTACAAAATCAACATCCTTAATTTGGTGGCATTTTTATACACCAATACTCGATGCTCAGAAAGAAAACTAAAAAAGCAATCCCATTTATCATTGCAAAAAAAAAAAAAGATACCTAGGAATAAACTAAACCAAGAAGGTAAAAGAACTATACTTGGAAAACTTTAGGACATCAAAAAAATAAATAGAGAAAGATACAAACAAATGGAAATGTATAGCATGCTAATGTATTGGAAGAATAAATACCTTTAGAACATCTATACTACACAAAGCAATATACAGATTCAATGCAATCCCTATTAAAATACCAATGTCATACCTCACAGAGCATAAAAAATACTCCAAAAATTTATATGGAAAAATAAAAGACCCCAAATAGCTGCAGCAATCTTGAGGAAAAAAGAATAAAGTAGGAGGGATGACAATACTGGATATCAAACTATACTACAAAGCTATTATAACCAAAACAGCCTGATATTGGCATAAGAACAGGCACATAGACCAATGGGTCAGAACAGAGATCCCAGAAATAGACCTACACCATTATGGTCAATTAGTATTTAACAAGGGAGGAAGAAACATACAACATAAACACCCACAAATCAGTTTAATTTTTATACATTAATAATGAACTATCAGAAAGGTAAACTAAGAAACAACTTTATTCACAGTTGCTTTAAAAAGAATAAAATACATAGAAATAAATTTAACCAAGGATATAAAACATCTGTACTTAGAAAATTACATGACACTGAAAAAGAATTTGAAGAATATACAAATAAGTGGAAGCATACAGCATATCGCATTCATGGATAGGAAGAATTAACATCACTAAAATGTCCAAACTACTAAAAGCAATCTACATATTCCAGGCAATTCTTATCAAGATACTAATGATGTATTTAACAGAACTAGAACAAATATTCCAAAAATTTGTATGGAACCACAAAAGACCCCAAATAACAAAAGCAATCTTGAGAAAGAAGGACAAAGTTGGATAATTCATGCTCCCTAGTATCAAACTATACTACAAGGCCATAATAATCAAAACAGCTTGGTACAGGCATAAAAACAGAATTATAGATCAATGGAACAGAATAGAGAGCCCAGAAATAAACCCACACCTTTATAATCAGTTAATATTTGACAAAGGAGACAAAAATATACAATAAGCTAAAGATAGTCTATTCAATAAGGTGTGTTGGGAAAATTGGACAGATATGTTCAAAAAATAAAACTAGACCACCTTACACCCCACAGAAGATTGAACTCAAAATGGATTAAAGACTTAAATGCTATACTTGAAACCATAAAAATTCTAGAAGAAAATATAGGCAGTAAAATCTCAGACATTTCTCATAGCAATATTTTTATTGATATAGCTCTTCAAGCAAGGGAAACAAGAAAAAAATCAACAAATGAGACTACATCGAATTTAAAAGTTTTTAAACAGCAAAGGAAACCATAAACAACATGAAAAGACAACCCAGTGAATGGGAGAATATATTCACCAATGATATATCTGATAAGGGGTTAATATCTAAAATTTGTAAAGAACTCAACTGAACACCAACAAAAAACAACAATCAAATTTAAAAATTGGCAAAGCATGTGAATAGACACTTTTTGAAAGAGGACATGCTGATGGCCAATGAACACATGAAAAGATGTTCAGTGCCATTAATCATCAGAGAAATTAAAATTAAAACCTCAATAGATGACCAGCCAATGTGGCATAGAAGTTGAGCATCCACCTACAAACCAGGAGGTCATGGTTCAATTTCCAGTCAGGGAACATGCACAGATTGCAGGCTCGATTTCCATTGGGAATCATGCATGGGACAGCTGATCAAGGGTTCTCTCCCTTCCTCTCTTAAATCAATTAAAATATATTTTATAAAACATGACATATCACCTCAGACCTATCATCACAAACAAGTGTTGGCAAGGATGTGGATAAAGGGGAACCCTCATACACTGTTGGTGGGAATGCAGATTGGTGCAGCCACTGTGGAAAGAAGTATGGAGACACCTCAAAAAATTAAAAATGGAACTGCCTTATGACCCAGTGATTCCACTTCTGAAAATTTATCCGAAGAAGCCAAAAACACTAATTTGAAAAAATATATGGACCCTTATGTTCATCGAAGCATTATTTACAATCCTAAGATTTGGAAGTAGCACAAGTATTCATCAGTAGATGTTTGAATAAAAAAGCTGGCATATTTATAAAATGGAATACTACTCAGCCATAAAAAAAACAAGAAAGTTTTACCCTTTGTGACAGCATGTATGGACCTGGAGAACATTATGCTAAGTGAAATAAGCCAGTCAGAGAAAGACAAATACCATATTATTTCACTCATATATTCAATCTAATGAACAAACTGAACTAACAAGCAAAATAGAGACAGACTCATAGATAGAGTACAGGATGACAGCTCTGGGGGAGGTGAAGGATGGAGAGATGAAGCAAAAAAGGAAAAAAAGAGAAATAATTAAAGGAAATGGACAACAGTTTGGTGATTGAGGTTGATGAGGGTATAAGGGGGATAAATAGTGATGGGAAAAAAATAGTACATAAATAATTGTCATTGTTTGCTGATGACATAATACTATAAAGAACCTGAAATATTCCACCAAAAACCTCAGAACTGAGCAATAAAATCAGTAAAATAGTAGAACACAAAATTAATATTCAGAAATCCATTGCATTATATACCAATACAAAAGTATCAGACAGAAAAATTAAGAAAGCAATTCCATTTAAATTGTATTAAAAAGCACCCAGGAATAAATTTACTCAAGTAAGTAAAAGACATGTACTCAGAAAATTATGAAACACTAAAGAAAGAAATCAAGGAAGGTACAAATACATGGAAGCATATACTGTGATCATAGATAGAATTTATTAAAGTTATTAAAATGTGCATAATACCCCATGCAGTTTACAGATTCAATAAGATCACTATCAAAACACCAATGACGTTTTTTACAGAAGTAGAATAAATAATCCTAAAATTTATATGTACCCCCAAAAATGGCTCTGAATAGCCACAGCAATCTTGAGAAAGAAAAACAAAGATGCAGGTATGTTTTTATTTTTATTTTATTTATTTAGGATTTGCCAATTCATTGTGGGTGAATTTTCCTTCAACTTTAAAATTGTTTTTCAAATATACAGAAAGAATATATACAATAAACACCCAACTATACTCGACCTAGATTCAATAATTAACATTTGCCATTTTCACTTCCTCTCTCTTTCTCCATAAACACACAATCACATATTTTTTTGCCAAAGCGCTTGAAAATAAGTTGCTAATATCATTTCACATTATCCCTAAGTATCTCAGAATATACTTTCTAAGGATAAAGATATTTTCCTTTGTAATTGTAATAACATAATTTTACCTAAGAAAAAAAATAATTTTTAACATCATGTAACATGTTTCTTCAGATATCACCAAAATGTCATATATATATAATTTAATTTAATTTATTTATTTATTATTTCCCCCTTATTGCCCTCCCCATCCCCCCATACATGCCCTCATCCAACCCCCTCCTCTCTCCCCCCAAGCCTTCCCACATTGTCCTGTATCCACTGGCTATCCCCACACACAGATGCATACAAGTCCTTTGATTAATCTCCTATAGGCCCCTCCTCACCAACTTCCTCGGCCTTCCCACTGTAGCATGACAGTCTGGTTCATCGCTTCTTTGCCTCTGCTTCTCCTTCCTTGCCCCCCTACCCCCTGATTCTTGTCTTTAAAAACATCTTTCCCCTGTAAGCTAGAAATAAACCCACCAGAGCAAAAGAAAAAAAATGATTGAGTCCCAATTTCAATGTTCGATAGCTTTGAGTCCCAGTTTCAATGTCAGACAGTTCCTTATATGTACATGTCATTAATGGTATCTGGATACTGGACAAATGGTGGCGATGCCGGTCCGACCCTCTCTGGTTTGGTCCTGGGCATCCTGTAGCGATGCTCAGCTGCTAACTGCTCACATGGCAAGGTGTCGTCATCATCTTCCATCTGTGGACTGTTTCTCCTCTTGCCTTCATGTTTGGCGCAGACCTGTCAGTTCCTCTCTGTTGCAGGAGTCCACTTGGTCTTGGAGTTGTTTTCTGAAAGTATATAAACACATTCTCAACCAAGAGTTAATAAAGGAATCTTTTCTATAAAATTGACTTGGGGTCCTTTTTATTTTTGCCTACCTGCTTTTCCTTTGGCTTATTTTGACACCATGTGTGTTTTTCATGGGTGTCTTGCTATTAGCATTACAAATGGAAATTAATTTTCTAAAGTGAAAATTTTCTTAATGTAATTTACTTATCAGATATTTTTCCTTACATGCTATTATCCTACTGCCCCCCCCTTTTTTGATTAATGGAGAATTTGGTAAAATTTTTAATGCAATCTTGATAACTTTAAATTTTAACTTTTTGTACACAAATATGCCTGTTTTCTGTTCATTACATATTAAGCAATTTTACCATGAGATGAGCTATCAATAGAAATTTTAATTAATACTTTAGAAACAGCTTTTTATCCAGTACACTTAAATTTTCTTGGGTGTTCGCTTATTTCAGTTCGCCAATTTAAATTAATCCGAGAGATTGATAACACTTTTATGTCGAATTTAATACTCTACCAACAATCTTAGATTGCTCTGTATATATTAGTGGAAATGTTCATTTGCATTGAGTTGGCACTGAGCATTCCTAGTGCTAGGCTGAATTTAGATACAGGGCAGCTGCTGTGGGCATGCTTCTGTCTGTTATCTGGGTCCTGATCTGAGATGGGCCACGTCTCTATTACCTGGGTCCCGATCTGTGCTGAGCATGGGAAGCGAGGTAGCCATGGGGGCAGGAGAACTCTCTCAGAAGGGGTAAGGGTTCAGACCACTGCAAGGTTAGGGGGGGTGATGATCTGTGCCCCACCTCTGTTGATCCCCAAGTTCTTTCCTGATGGCCCCTCTGTAACTGTGCCTGTCTTAGGTTGTTCCTTCCCTGAGGAATCTTGCCCGTCTCTGGCTAACCAGTCATCCTCAGGGGCCAAGCAGGGTGTTGTGAGGTTTAGTTCTGTCTCCATGGTAGCCTATGCCTCCATGGCCTCCACGCCTAGCACCTGCCTTGGGGATTTCCTCACCTGCTGGCGGGGGCCCAGGCACTATTCACTTATCTTGGGGAATTCAGGTTCCTTCTCCAGGGAGAGCCCAGCTCACACCATTTGGCAAGAGACAGATCCATTATACCAGCCACCTCTAGGCTTCAAGCTCAGCATGAATAGAAAGCTCAAGCTAGAGCTACGTGCCATTGGGTTGTGAGAAGAGGGTCTCTCTTGCCAAGAGAGGAAAGAGGGTCAGTATAGAATGCTCAAGTGCCTTCCCAGTGCCTCAATTCCTTCTAAAGGAATTAAATCCTTCCATGTCCTATTTTTAAATTGCTGTTAAACTTTCAAAGAATTTGTACATTTGTTTGAGGTAGTTGTACAATATCTTGTTGTGAAATATCAAAAATTAAATGATATTGTAGGATAATATCATGTAAGGATATTCTTTGTTCTAGGCCATGGCAATTCAATTTCAAACAGGCTGACAATTTCTTTTTTATTATTTATTTTTTTATTTTTTTATACATATCTCCCCATTGCCCCCCCCTCCTTCCCAGGCATACCCCATCCCCCCAGTGTCTATGTTCATTGGTTATGATTATATGCATAGATACAAGTCCTTTAATTGATCTCTTATCTACCTCACCTAACTTTAATCTTCTTGCTGTAATTTCACAGTCTGTTTGAAGCTTTACTGTCTCTGTATCTATCCTTTTGTTCATCAGTTTATAATGTTCTTTATTATCCCCCAATGAGTGCGATCATGTGATGCTTCTCCTTCATTGACTGGCTTATTTCACTAAGCATAAGGCTATCCAGTTCCAACCAGGTTGCTGCAAATGGTAAGAATTCCTTCTTTTTAATGGCTGCATAGAATTCCATTGTGTAGATGTACCACAGTTTTCTGATCCACTCATCTGCTGATGGGTGTAACTTTATATAAACTATTTCAGGGAGGCATAAACACAGATTACTTACCTTAGTTCAAGAGGCCAAATATATTGACTTTCAATTATGATTCTTATGACGTTTAAAAAAGACTTCTCTTTATTTCCTTCCAAAATGATTTTCATGTTTCAGAGTTTCATTCAAAAATCTTTGTCTCATGAAGTAATTTCTCTTAAGGTTATGGAGACCAGTGTATAAATTCCCTCTCCTACCACACCTTCCCCATTGTCTGTGCCCAATGCTTCTGCTCATAGGCATGTACGAAGGTCCCTCTGTTGATCTCTCCCCCTTATTCCCACCAACCCCGCCTTCCCCGAGGTTTGATGCTTTGATCGATGTTTTTCATTCTCTAGATCTGATCTTGATTATCAGTCTATGTCATTCATTATATTCCACAGATGAGTGAGATCATGTGATATTTGTCTTTCTCTGCCTGGCTTACTTCACTAGGCATAATGCTCTCAATCTCCATCCATTTTGTTGCAAATGGTATGAGCTCCTTCTTTTTACTGCAGCATGGAATTCCATTGCGTAGATGTCCCACAGTTATTTTAATCCAATCATCTGTTGATGGGCACTTAGGCTGTTTCCACATCTTAGCTATGGTGAATTGTGCTGCTATGAACATTAGGGTGCATATATCCTTTCTGATGGGAGTATCTAGTTTCCTGGGGTGTATCCCTAGTAGTGGAATCACTGAGTCAATTGGAAGTTCCATTTTTAGTTTTTTTGAGGAGACTCCATACTGTTCTCTACAGTGGCTGCACCAGTCTGCATTTCCACCAGCAGTGCACGAGGGTTCCTTTTTCTCTACATCCTCACAAACACTTGTTGTTAGTTGATTTGTTGATGATAGCCATTCTGACAGGTGTGAGATGGTACCACGTTCTTGTTTTGATTTGCATCTCTCTGATGATTAGTGACTTTGAGCAGGTTTTCATGTCTCTTGGCCTTCCTTCTGTCTTCTTTTGAGAAGTGCCTAAATAGATCAGTTGCCCATTTTTTGATTGGGTTGTTTATCTTCTTTTTGTGAAGTTGTATGAGTTCCCTGTAAACGTTGGAGATTAAACCCTTATCATTGATATCATTGGCAAATATGTTCTCCCATGCAGTGGGCTTTCTTGTTGTTTTGTTGATGGTTTCCTTTGCTGTGCAAAAGTTTTATTTTGAAGTAGTCCCATTTGTTTATTTTTTTCTTTAGTTTCCATTGCCCGAGGAGCTGTGTTGGTGAAGAAATTCTTTCTGCATATGTAGGAGATTTTGCTGCCTGTGTATTCCTCCAGTATTTTTATGGTTTCCGGTATTATGTTTAAGTCCTTTATCCATTTTGAGTTTATTTTTGTGTATAGTGTAAGTTGGTGGTCTAGTTTCATTTTTTTTGCATGTTTCTGTCCAATTTTCCCAACACAATTTGTTGAAGAGACTGTCTTGACTCCATTGTATGTTCATGTCTCCTTTGTCAAATATTAATTGAGCATAGTGGTTTGGGTCAATTTCTGGGTTCTCTATCCTATTCCATTGATCTATGTATCTGTTCTTGTGTCAGTACTAGGCAGTTTTGAGAACAGTGGCTTTGTAATACAGCTTGAAATCTGTCATTGAGATCCCACCTATTTTGTTCTTCTTTCTAATGATTGCTGCAGCTATCCGGGGTCTTTTTTTATTCTAGGTGAATTTTTGGAAAGTTCCTTCTAGGTCTCTAAAGTATGCCTTTGGTATTTTCATGGGGATTGCATTGAATTTATAAATTGCTTTAGGTAGAATGGGCATGGATGATATTGATTCTGCCAATCCATGAACCTGGTATGTTCTTCCATCTGTTAATGTTTTCCTCTATCTCATTTTTTAGAGTTGTGTACTTTTCTGGGTATAGGTCTTTTACCTCCTTAGTTAAGTTTATACATAAGTATCTTAATTTTTTTGGTGCTATTGCAAATGGGATTGCTGTTTTAGTCTCTCTTTCTATAAGTTTATTGTTGGTATATAGAAATGCCAAAGATTTCTTGGTGTTAATTTTGTATCTGGCAACATTGCTGAATTCATTTATCAAGTCTTCTAATTTTTTGATGGAGTCTTTAGGGTTTTCTATGTACAGTATCATGTCATCTGCAAATAAGGATAGTTTTACTTCTTCTTTTCCTATTTGGATGCCTTTTATTTCTTTTTCTTGTCTGATAGCAATGGCTAATACTTCCAGCACTATGTTAAATAGAAGTGGTGAGAGTGGGCATCCCTGTCTTGTTCCTGTTTTTAGGTGGAATGGTTTTAGTTTTGCCCATTGAGTATGATGTTGACTGCGGGTTTATCATATATAGCTTTTATTATGTTGAGGTATGATCCTTCTATTCCTACCTTGCTGAGAGTTTTTATTAAGAAAAGGTATTGAATTTTGTCGAATGCTTTTTCTGCATCAATTGATATGACTATGTGATTTTTATCTCTCAATTTGTTTATGTGATGTATTGTGTTTATTGATTCGCAGATATTGTACCATCCTTGCATCCCTGGGATAAATCCTACTTGGTCATGGTGTATGACCTTTCTGACGTACTGCTGGATTCGATTTGCTAGTATTTTGTTGAGGATTTTGGTATCTATGTTCATGAGAGATATTGGTCTGTAATTCTCTTTCATTGTGTTATCTTTATCGGGTTTTGGTATTAGGGTGATTCTGGCTTCATAGAAGGAGTTTGGAAGTGTTCCTTCCTCTTGAATTTTCTGTAATAGTCTGAAAAGAATGGGTTTAATTCTTCTATAAATGTTTGGTAAAATTTCCCTGTGAAGCCATCTGGCCCTGGGCTTTTGTTTGCTGAAAGCTTTTTGATGACTGCTTCAATTTCTTCCTTAGTTATCAGTGTGTTGAGATTTTTTTAATCTTCCTGTGTGAGTTTTGGAAGGTTGTGTTTTTAGGAATATGTCCATTTCCTCTAGGTTGTGAAATTTGTTAGAATAGAGTTGTTTATAATAGTTTTTAACAATCCTTTGTATTTCTGTGGGTTCTGTAGTTATTTCCCCTCTCTCATTTCTGATTTTGTTCATTTGCATCCTCGCTCTTTGCTTCTTTGTGAGCCTGGCTAGAGGTTCATCAATCTTGTTTATTCTTTCAAAGAACCAGCTCTTTGTTTTGTTGATTTTTTTGTATCATTTTTTTGGTCTCTATGTCATTCATTTCTGCTCTGATCTTTATTATTTCCTTCCTTCTGCTCACAGTTGTCTTTTCCTATTGCTCTTTTTCTAATTCTTTGACTTGTTGAGTTAGGTGATTCATTGCCATTTTTTCCTGTTTTTTGAGGTAGGCCTGTAGAGGTATACACTTCCCTCTCAACACTGCTTTCATTGTGTACCATAGCATTTTTGTTGTTGTGTTTTTATTGTCATTAGTATCCAGAAAGTTTTTAATTTCTTCTTTTATCTCATTTATACCCACATCATTGTTTAGTAACATGCTATTCAACTTCCAAGTGTTTGAATTTTTTGGAATGTTTTTATTATAGGTTATTTGTAATCTTATGCCATTATGATCTGAGAAAATGCTTGATATGATTTCAATCTCTTTGAATTTGGGGAGACTTTGCTTATGACCCAATATGTGGTCTATTTTAGAGAATATCCCATGTGCACTTGAGAATAATGTGTATTCTCTAACTTTGGGGTGAAAAACTCTGAAGATGTCAATTAGTCCATCTGATCTAGTGAGTCATTTAGAATTGCTGTTTCTTTGCTGATTTTTTGTCTAGAGGATTTGTCCAGAGATGTCAGTGGTGTATTAAAATCCCCTACTATGATTGTATTGCTGTCGATCTCTCCCTTGATATCCTCCAGGAGTTTCTTTATCTATTTAGGGCCTCCTCTAATAGGTGCATATATGTTTACCAGAGTTATATCTTCTTGATGAATTGCTCCTTTTAGTATTATGTAGTGGCCTTCCTTATCTCTTGTTATAGCCTTTACTTTGAGGTCTATTTTATCAGATATAAGTATGGCTACCCCAGCTTTTTTCTCATTTCTATTTGCCTGAAAAATGTTTTTCCATCCCTTCACTCTCAGTCTGTGTGAATCCTTTTCTCGGAGGTGGGTCTCTTGTAGACAGCAAATGTATGGGTCCTGTTTTCTTAACCATTCAGCTACCCTATGTCTTTTGATTGGTGCATTTAACCCATTTAAGTTTACTGATATTATTGACAAGTTCATGTTTGTTGTCATATTTTTCCTTAGTGTTTTGTTTTGTATTTTGTTTTGTTTGTTTGTTTTGCCTTTCTCTTTATTCTTTTTACAGCAGTCCCTTTAGCATTTCTTGCATTATAGGCTTGGTAGTGATAAATTCTCTTAGCCCTATCTTGTCTGTAAAGCTCCTGATTCCACCTTCAATTCTGAATGATAGCCTTTCTGGGTATAGTATTCTTGGGTTCAGACCCTTGTTTTGCATCACTTTATATATTTTGTTTCATTCCCTTCTAGCCTGGTGTGTTTCTGTTGAGAAATCAGTTGCTATTCTTATAGGAGGTCCCTTGTAGGTAACATTCTGTCTCTCTCTGGCAGCCTTTAAGATTCTTACTTTGTCATTAGTGTTGGCCAATTTAATTGTGATGTGTCTTGGTGTCAGTTTTTTTGGGTTCAGCTTGTTTGGGACTCTGTGTACTTCTTGGACTTTCATATATTTTTCCTTGGCAATATCAGGGAAATTTTCTGTCATTATTTCTTCAAATAGATTTTCTATTCCTTGCTTTTCTTCCACTCCGTCTGCTATCCCAATTAAACGTATGTTGTTTTGTTTTGTGTTGTCCCAAAGCTCCCTTAGGCTCTCTTCTTGTTTTTTAAGTCTTTTTTCCAGTTGTTGCTGTGTTTGTGTGTTTTTTCATACTTTGTCTTCTAATTCGCTGATGCGGTCCTCAGCCTCTTCTAGTCTACTGTTTAGGCCTTTCATTGTGTTCCTTATTGCAGCTATGACATTTTTCATCTCCTCTTGATTTCTTTTCATGTTGGTGACATTCTCATTCAGCTCTTTATAGTTCTCACTGAGTTGTGTGATATTGTCTTCAATCCGTTTAAACATCCTTAAAACCATTACTCTCAACTCTTTCTCTGAAAGGCTGGTCACTTCAGTTTCATCTAACTCCCTTTCTGGTGATTCCTCTTTTTCTTTTCTTTGGGGATTGCTTTTACGTCTTCCCATGTTTTATTGTAATGTTTTAATTGTAGATCCGATTGTTTTACTACCCAAATGCTGCTGAAAACCTGCCTTGGTTGGCAGCCTTGAGGACACACCGCAAATACCTGTTACCAGGGAGCTCCACAAACCAGAAAGGAGGGTACACCACAGACAGTGCGACCAGAACACACAAACACAGGGTCTAGGGTGCCACAGACAGGGTGACCCTGATACGCCAATGCAGGGATTAGGGTGTCAGCAAGCTGGCGCAAAGGCCCGTTGTGGATGTGCGTGGAAACGAGAGTCAACTTGGGAGTTCTGCGGGTGGGGACTAGCCCCTGACGCGCTAACACAGGGACTGGGGTGTCCACAAGCTTGTTCAAAGGCAAGCCACACACTGTATGCGTGGTGGCCGGTGGGATCGCAAGCCGGGACCCCTGCGTGGCTGCTGCTGCTGCAGCCGGGCAGACGTCACTGGGGAGGGGGAGGTTGCACTCACTGCTTTGAAGGCGGGGATCTCAGGGGCCTTGGGATTGAAGGGTCAGCGGGAATGCAGGGTCCAAGGTTCTGAGAAACTCTGGCTGGAGTGGCTGTTGGGTCGCAGAGCAACTCCAATCTGCAGGTATGTTACTTGATATAAAACTATACTACAAACCTTTCCTTATCAAAACAGCATGGTACTGGAAGAAAAATGGACACGTAGATCAATGGAACACAGAAACAAACCCATTTTTATATGCTCAATTAACCTATGACAAGAAGGCAAGAATCCTATATAACAAAAGCCTAATATGCAAAGTGTCTAGTTATCTGGTTGGCCAATCAAAACATAATATACTAATGATATGCTAAGGCCCCTCAACCACTCACTATGATGCATACTGACCACCAGGGGGTAGTCAACTGCTTGACCAATCACTGTGATGGGCACTGACCACCTGGGGGCAAACTCTCCTACTGGTAGGTTAGCTTGCTGCTGGATCCAACTGATGAGGACTGAGTGAGATGGGCCACACACATTGGAGCCCTCCTGCTATCCCTCCCCAGCTGGCCAACATCCTGCATCACTCCCCAGCCCCAATCATGTACCAATGGGGTCCCTCAGCCTGGCCTGTACCCTCTCACAATCTGGGACCCCTTGGGGGATGTTGGAGAGCCAGTTTTAGCTCAATCCTGCAGGCCAGGCCAAGAGACCCCACTTGTGCACAAATTCGTGCACCAAACCTCTAATATAAAATAAGGTACAGACTGCCTCTTCAGTAAATGTTATTGGGAAAACTAAACAGAAACATCCAAAACAATAAAACTGGGTCACTTTCTTACACCATGTACAAGAAAAAACTCAAAGTAGATTAAGTCTTAAATGTGAGATCTAATACTATAAGACTTCTAGAATAAGTATAGGCAGTAAACTCTTTAACATATTTCTTTGTAATATTTTTTTTGGTATGTCTCCTTGGACAAGAAAAACAAACAAAAAACTAAACAAATGGTATCATATCAAACTATTAAGTTTTTCATAGCAGAGGAAACCATAAACAAAATTAAAGACAACCTATGGCCCTGGCCAGTGTGGCTCAGCTGGTTGGAGTGTCATCCCATAAACTGAAAGGTCACAGGTTCAATTCCCTCTCAGGGCACATACCTAGGTTGTAAGTTTGATCACTCCATCAGAGAGCATACAGAAAACAATTGGTCAATGTTTCTTTCTCCTTCCCTTCCTCTTTCTCTCAAAGAAATAAACATATCTTCAGGTGAGAATTAAATAAATAAATAAATAAATAAATAAATAAATAAATAAATAAATAAAATCCTAGTTAATATAAGATATTTGCCAATGATATATCCAATAGAGGAATAATATCCAAAAAAATAAGGAACACATACAACTTAACACTAAAAAGACAAATTATCTGATTAAAAATGGGCAGATAACCTGAATAGACATTTCTCCAAAGAGGACATACAGATGTCCTATAACATATGAAAAGATTCTTATCACTAATCAGATAATGCAAATTAAATCCACCATGAAATGTCACCCCATACTGTCAGAATGGCTATCATCAACAAATCAACAAGGAGCAAATGTGGCTAGCATGTGGAGAAAAGGAAATCCTTGTGCATTGTTGATGGTATGGTAAATTGGTGCAACCACTGTAGAAAACAGTATGGAGGTTCTTCAAAAAATTTAAAAATTAAACCATCATATAAACCAGCAATCCCAATACTGGGTATTTATAGAAAGAAATCCAAAACACCAATTCAAAAAGATAAATGCACCCTTAAGTTCATTGCAGCATTGTTTTTCAATAGCCAGGATATGAAAGCAATTTATAGTAAGTGTCCATCAGTAGATGAATGGATTAAAAATGGTACATTTATATAATTGAATATTATTCATATATAAATAAGTATAATTTTGCATTGATGGCAACATAGATGGAATTAGAGAGTATTATACCAAGTGAAATGTCAGACAGAAAAAGACAAATACCACGTGATTTTAGTTATATGCAGAATCTCATGAACAAAATTAATGAACAAAGAGAAATAAACTCATAGATATCAAGATCACATTGATGATTACCAGATGGGAGGGGTTTTGAGAGACTAGGTGAAAAAGGTGAAAGGGATTAAGATGTATAAATTGCTAATTATAAAAATAGTCATAGGAATATAAAGTACAGCATAGGGAATATAGTCAATAGCATTTTAATAACTATGCCTGGTGTATTAGGGTGATCGCTTTATGAAGTATATAAATATGTAATCATTATGTTGTATACTTGAAATGTATATAATACTAGAGGCCTGGTGCATGAATTCATGCACCAGTGGGGTCCCTCAGCCTAGCCTGTGAGATCAGGATGAAACTGGCTCTCCAACATCCCCCAAAGGGTCCCAGATTGCAAGAGGGTGCAGGCCAGGCCGAGGGACCCCACCAGTGCACAATCAGGGACACAGAGGGATTGAGAGATTGGCCAGCTGGGGAGGGACCATGGGGGGATGGGCTCTAGGACATGTCCATCCCATCTGGCTCAGCCCCAATCAGCCAGACCCCAGCAGTAAGCTAAATACCAGTCAGAGCATCTGCTCCCTGGTGGAAAGTGCACATCATAGAGAGAAGTTGAGTGGCCTTAGCAAATCATTGGATATTTTGCTTTGATTGAATGAACAGATGACTGGATAATCAGACGCTTAGCATATTAGGCTTTTATTATGTAGGATTGTATGTCAACTGTTTTTGAAAAAAATATTTTTAAAAATACAAGGGAAAAATGATCTGGTAAAGGTGTAATGTAGTATCGGTCAGTGATTGCCACAGATATATAAAGCTGAGACCAGGCCTTCTAGACCTTGATGTTGATCCAGATAAGATTGTTCCTACCATCACCTGGTATGACAAATTGGCACCATATGCTGCCAGAGCATTCACCTGGGAGCTAGATTTGGAAGGCTATGTGCACTGCTTCTCTGTCCCACCTCTACATGGAGGAAATTCATTTGGCTGATTTCTCTCTAGGAGAAATGTGAAGTAAGTTTCTAATCTTGCTCTGCTTAGATATAAATTAATATCTTGTTTGTTCAGAATGACTACTGCCACATCCTGCCAGAAATTCCACTGTGCTCTCTGTGTGTGCAACCTCTATTCATTAGGTTATTTTTTTTTGCGGGGGGGAGAGGGCAGGAACTCACACTGTGCTTTGTTCTCATTGCTCTGCCACTCCCATGGACTGGCTGCCCAGAAAACCAGACAGTGACCCCTGATTCACTCTTTCACCAATTCTATTCATATATCCTCATTGTTTTTGGATGATGTGATTAAGAACCTCAAAGCAGATGTTAAAACCCTTGTGTACTAATCCAGAATTACAAGCTCCTCCTAGGCCCTGGAGACAGGAAATCCAGCTGCAAGGCCTCTCCTCCTGCCCCACCCAAAATGGAGTACAGTTGGAGACATGGAACTCTGAAACACTGGCTCTCCTAGACTACTTTGAGCAATAGTAAGTTCTAACCCTATTTTGAGGCAGAGCAAAATATTGTCTACATGGGATTCGGAGGGGAACTAAAAGGTTTCTCTATTCCAAAACACCTTTATTCACCCACCTACACTCCAGTACATTTTGAATCATTCCTTTAGGTTAAGCAACTATGCTGTCAAAGTGCCCCAGAAGCAAAATGATATAGGAAAGGGACCCCCAACTCAGTATAAGATTTCCTAAATTCTAGCCCTTTTTCAGCTATATGATATTGGACAAGTCCCTTCCCTTTTCTGGTCCTCAATTTCCTCAATATACTACATAAGGGGGAATTGGATGAGGTCATCCCTTATACCATTTCTGACTATAACATTCTATATTAGATTGACTCAAATTTAAGATCAAATGTCACTTTGCCCAGGCTACCATTACATTGCTAGTATTTATTGCTACATTTGTTTGAATTGACTAGATAAAATTGACTGAAAAAATAAAGAGCTAAGGACATGGATAGGTCACATAGATGTCCAAAAGATATAGAAATCATTCATGAAAACAAATCCTTATAGAACAACCAGAGATTAAAGAGTTATCCTCCTTTCTTCCCTAGTTGCCTCACCCCCACCTCAGTCCCTTTTACTCCCTACCAATGACTATCTGGGTTGGAAGAAGTTAACATCCAGGAAGAAGGAAGAGAAACACACTTGGAAAGGTGGTAAGGACCTTCCAGGTTTAGGAAATAAGATAAAATCCTAGATTAACTGTTTCCTATGAGCACCAGATTAAGGCCCCAGATACAGCAGCCTCAGGGTGCTGTATATTGGAGGAACAGGAAGTGGCCTTCCCAAAAGGGAGGTAAGGTATGTTTCCAGAATCCTAGGAAAGCAACCACTATGTGGTCTCTTTTATCAAAGAGGAGAGAAAAGTGAGAGCCTGGAATCCCAGATACACTACACTGGTTTCCTATGATACCCTGGAGATGGGTTTTATAATGATAATTATAGCTAACATGTAATAGCACTATGTGCCAAGTAATATATGAACTGCTTTGTATAAATTTAAACAATTAATTCTTATAACAATTCTGTAAAGCAAGTATTATTATCCCTGTTTTATATATAAGGATATTGAAACACAGAGGTTAACTGATTTCCTTAAGGTCACATAGTGAACAAGAATACCAACCCAGACAGTCTGGCTCCATATCTTATGTTCTTAACCCAACTATAGGAAGATAAGTATTCTCTCCAATGTCAAAGATCAAAACTGGGAAAATCCTCAGGGTAATCAAATGCCATCTCTTTATTTTATACATGAAGGAACTGTGGTTCTGAGAGAGAAACTTGTTAAATGTCACATAAGTAAGTAAGGGAGAGTATAACAGAGTCAGACAAGAGCCCGGGTCTGCTGACTCCTAACCACTCTACTGCTTCTTATCCTTTGGAAGGTCTTTTACTGGAATTGCCTCCCTGATGACATTCCTGATTTGTTCAACCCCACACTCTGTCTTACAGCCAATTCCATAGTACAAGTCATTATCTTTTCTTTTCAAAATATAAATGAGAATAAAGCTGTCTCCAATCGAGCGTTTTATAAATGATCAGATTCTTAAATCACAATATCACCTTTGAGGGGTTTACAGATAGAATGCAAAACCAACACTTTCCATCAATAAGAATATCAACACCCAACTATTCCAAGGTCTCGACCTTCTAAGATGAGTGTTTAATGATGTATGAGGTCTGCCTGGTGCTCAAACAAATTTGTGGATTCAAATTTGAATTTTTAAGGGTCATTCAGGGAAACCAATACTGAGCCCAGCTGGAAAAATTCTGCTTGAATCATTGAGAAGTGATGAGTAGAGCTTGTGAAAGTGGAAAATAGGATTGGGAAGTAGGCTCTGAAGGGAATGGGGTTAGCCTGGTTTATATTGCTACCAATGTGTACAAGGAGATGGACAGACTAAGTTCTTCAAAGGCCAGGGCTATTCTTCTTTTGATATGGACTTGTTCATGGCTCACTGACTTGAGATGGTGGATTTCACACAACCATCCTCCCCACCCTATCCTCTATTCCATCCTTCCAATTGGTGTGGGAAATAAAAGTCTCCAGTATAGATGGGACGTTTTAAAGGACTCTTGTGGGGCTGGACCTTTGATCCACATTAGGCACTCTCTCCATTAGCCAATTGCTTTATGGGCCTCTGAGCTGGGCACACAACATTGAGCCAAGTGAGGCAGGAAAGTCTGACTTCCTCCTGAGGGTGTAAGATAAGAGTACAAGAGCTTTAGAAAGGCAGAAGTGTGGAGCAGAGAAATCTCTAGACAAAGCAGGAGAGTGATCTTAAAAGTCTGGTTGATGTTCCAGGTTAGTATTAATGCCACCTTCTATCATATTAAGACTTTCTACTACAAATATTTGGTTAAAAAAACCTTCCCACATTAAAAGTAGAGAAAATGGTTTATTCTGAAGCAGCTTTGAAGTGAAATACAAATAATTCCCATTGCATTCACTCACATATTCATTCATATATTCAGACAACAATATTTATGTACCTACTGTGTGCAATGTATCATGGAGAATAGAAATATACAAGGCAGGGGCTCATTCTCCAAAAGCTTACACAAAGAAAAAGACATGACCTACACTCATTCACAACATCATCCAATTGCACATGGAAAAGGTTTTTAAATGCTGTAAATAAGAGAAGCAGTATGCTGATGTGAAGTACCTTTAGAAAGGACCATTTAGTTAAATTTCTTCATTGTCCAAGTAAAGGCAGAAGCGTAAGTAGGAAAATAGTATTCTCAAGGTTAGATGGCCAGATAATAATAGAACTTATCTTTATACTAGGAATGCAAAGGACTCAAAAAATTACCCTAGTTTGGTATGTCAAGACAAAGCTTCAAAGGTGTTTTGAGATCAGATTTAAAGAACAGGAAGGATTTTTTTCCCCAACATTTTATTATGAAAAACTTTAGCAGAGACCAGTTAGGCTCAGTGGATAGAGCGTCGGTCTGCGGACTGAAAGATCCCAGGTTCGATTCCGGCCAAGGGCATGTACCTTGCTTGCGGGCACATCTCCACTGTGGGGCGTGCAGGAGGCAGCTGATAGATGTCTCTCTCCCATCGATGTTTCTGATGTTCTATCTCTCTCCCTTCCTCTCTGTAAAAAATCAATAAAATATATTTTAAAAAAAACTTTAAACATAAAATCAGGGTCAGCTACATTAATATATGGAGCAGAGTGAAAAATAAAAATTAGGGGCCCTTCATTCAAAAAGCAAGGGGAAAGTCCCGGTAAAAGTATAAAAATATAAAGCATTTTTTTTTCTTTTTACTTTTCTGTGCACGAGATCATGCTTTATCACTCACTTGCTCCCTCTCTCAACTTTTCCTGGTGTTTACTGTTTTAATTTATGTTGTTCTAAGTAAAGAATAACTAAAATTTTAAATTGATAGCATAAATTATACTTCTCATCTTTATATTATTTAATATGTTTTAAATGCAAATATAAGAGCATTTAACTATATGCAGATTCACCAAAATTACACAATTCATATTTCATACCTCTCACATGCCTATGTAATTCATTCTTACCAGAATAGTGGAAATGCTGCACAAATTTAATTCAGCTGGCTTTTATTTCACATTTTTATATGCACACATTCTACCAACATTCTCTACCTTTGATTTACTGGTAAGGACGGAATAAAATAAAAAGTAACTATGGGTTGCTTTCTTTCTCATTGCTTCTATGTAATCATATTTAGCACTAATGATTGCCTAATATAGGGAAGTAACATAAGTAAGAAAATATGGCAGGGTTCCTTGTTCATTCTTGATTTTTAATGCTATTATCTTCTTTTAACATTTAGAGTAAGCTCTGGTTTGAATGGAAGGTGTAGACCCTTGAGGTTGTCAGTGCCCCCATTAACTCAGTCTTACATGTAACTTGTTTACGTTGTACTTGATTTGAGTCTTGCTGAACTCCAACCCATAGTAGGTCCACTGGAGTTCTGTGCTCATGGAGCATTGCAGATACAATATTCAAATGGGGTGCAAAAATAGTAGACACACATGTTATGTCTATTTACTCTGCTCATGTGCATGCTCCATTATCCCATTGGACTTCACATAAAACACGTAAGTTCAAATATGAAATTATTAAGAACTTCAAAAGAATGATGGTGGAGCCTTAAATCAAGTAGCAGACATCCATACAACTTACCACTAACCATTTCAGCATGCATGTCATTAATGTTTAATATATGTATGTTAACAGTTTTTATAAGGTAAATTGTACATACATTTAAAAACACAAATATTAAGGGAATTTTTTATGAGTTTTGAAAAATACATATACTCCCTTACAAAATGGCGACTGGCAGGAAGGTAGGGAGGGAGAGTGTGTGAGAGAGTGAGGGAGTGATAGAGGGATGTAAGGACATGTGTGGGTGTGGGTGTGAGTAAAATAGGGACAGTTAGACCCTGCAGTTCTTCCAGGGGCTGCCAATCCTAGCAGTATTAGATGGCAAAACCCTGCGGCAGCCGCAAACACTCCAGGGAGGACACCAGCAGCACAGAGACCATGCCATCTTGAAGAACAGAACTGCTTGGGACTAGGACTTTACCCTCGCCATCACCCAGTCTGGTCTCAGGAGCAAACCAGGACCCTATAGCCGCTCTGGTAGAAGACCTGCCACCACAGCTGCAGACCCAGGGACACCAGGACTCCAGGTTCCCGGCCGCAGATTTCTGTGAGTTATGAAGTCAATTCTCCTCCCTCGCCACCTGTGTGGCAGCAACATAGAAACTACCAGACCCCAACCACATAATAAGGCTTTCTGCACACACAAAGCAGTGGCAACTATGCCTGACTTTGAGCTTTGGTGTCAGACACGGGAAGTTTGTTTCCTGCGAATAGTCTCCATGCCCAAACAGAGATACTGAGTGAAATTTTAGCCTAGCTGCTCATCTCTAGGGAGTTGGTCTTCTGCGACCAGATCTCACACCCACACAGGGCAGGGAGACAGCAATGAACTTGAGCCCGGTCTTGTGAACTCAGAGGATTTGTTTCCGTGACTCGCCTCCATGCCCAGGCAGGAAGGCAGTTCTGAATGTGAGCATAGCTGCACTTGGGGTGATGGTTTTCTGCAACCAGATCCTATGCCCATAATGGGAGACAGCACTGAATTTGAGCCTGGATGTGCAGTCTCAGGGAGTTTGTTCACCATGACCAGACCCTGTGCCAACACAGGAAGGCAGCATTGAATTTGAGCCTGGGTACATGGACACAGGGAGTTTGTTTTCCACATTGCACACCCACGTGACCAGACTCCATACCCATACTAAGAGGCAGTGCCACTTGACCTTGATTCAGGGGAAATGCACACAGAAGGCTGTTTACCATAGAGCAGAAGTGGACCTCCTATCAACACAGTGTGACTGAGCAAAGTGGTCTCCCAGAAAGATCGGGAACCCTGAATATCCACACAAGAGGCAGCATTGACCACCAGTGACTAAACTTTGTTCCTCGTGACATGTGCCTTAGATCCCTGATTCTCAGTATATCCACACTAAGAGCCAGTGACTCCAAATCTTGGTGCATGTGCACACAGGGACCTGATTCTCTGTGGGAGGTAGCACCAAGAAACAGAGACTCTGATACTCAATTCTTGGCATGGACACAGAGATCCTCTTACTCCTGACATGCAATAGGGGACTTTGATTTTTGGTACACACCAGTGGGTTCTCTGTTTCAACATGGTGCAGGCATCTTCCCTGATTTGAGGCCACACTAAGTGCCGGTGACTCTGACCCAAGGGGAGCATGGTTCCCAACAACCCACAGCAACTGCATGTCTTGGTATCAGAACTCTTCAGTGACACTTGGAGGTGCAAAACTACCACTGCACATGATCCAGGTCCCTGCAACTGAACATCTGAATCTTCTGGTGATAATCAGAATGAGGAGACAAGGAAGCAATCCCCAGAGGAAAGAAAAGAAGGAATCAGCAAGTAAGGAAATAAGTGAAACTGAAGCATGCAACATGACAGAAAAAGAATTAAGAGTAATGGTCATACAGTTTATACACCAGATAAATGAGAAAATCAACTACCTATGCAAAAATCAGGAAGAAATGAAAAATGATATAGCTACAATCAAAAACATCATGGAAGGCTTCAATATTAGACTAGAAGAAGCAGAGGACAGAATCAGCGAATTAGAAGATCAGGTCCAGAAACAAGCCCAATCTTAAAAGCAACTGGAGAAAAACATTAAAAAAGCAGGAGGAGAGCCTAAGGGATATTTGGGACAATGTAAAATGAAATAACATATGTAAAACAGGGCTGTCAGAAGGACAAGGAGAGCAGCAAAAATTAGAAAATTTATTTGAAGAAATAATAACAGAAAACTTCCATGATTTGGGGAAGAAAAGAGTTATTCAAGTACAGAGTCCCAAGGAAGAAGAATCCCAAAAGACCCACAGCAAGACATACCATAATTACAGTGGCAAATGTTATCAATAAAGAAAGAATCTTAAAAGCTGCAAGAGAGAGACAGAGAGTTACCTACAAAGGATCTCCCCTCAGATTATCAAATGATTTCTCAACAAAACACATAGAAGGGAATGGAAGGAGATATAGAAAGTAATGCAAAGCAAGGGACTCAATCCAAGAATACTCTATCCATCAAGACTATCAATCAAAATTGAAGGAGAAATCAGGAGCTTTACAGAAGAAAAAAAAAAAGACTAAGGGAGTTTATCACTACCAAATCAGCAATGTAAGAAATGCTAAAAGGAATGCTGTAAAAAAGAAGAAACAAAAAGGTAAGAAGGAACACAGCCTCAAGAAGTAAAAATGGCTAAAAACGAGTAACTTTCAATAATAACTTTAAATGTAAATGGACTAAATGCTCCAGTCAAAAGACATTGAGTGGATGAATGAATAAAAAACATGACCCCTATATATGCTGTCTATAAGAGAACCACCTAGGAACAAGGTACTCACACAGACTGAAAGTGAAAGAAGGGAAAAATATCCTTCAGGCAAATGAAAACGAAAAAAAACCTGGGGTAGCAATAATTATATCTGACAAAATAGACCTCAAAGTGAAGGCCATAACAAGAGATGAGGAAGGCCACATTATAATACCAAAGGGATCAGTACAAGAGGATATAACCTTGGTAAACATATATGCACCCAATGAAGGAGCACCCAAATACATAAAATAACTCCTGGAAGATATCAAGAGAGAGATAGACAACAATACAATCATAGCAGACTTTATACACCACTGACATCACTGGATAAATCCTCTAGACAAAATATCAGCAAAGAAACAACAATCCTAAATGATTCACTAGGTCAGAGGGACTTAATTGATATCTTCAGAACATTTCATCCTAAAGCTGCAGAATATATGTTCTTCTCAAGTGCACATGGAACATTTTCAAAAATAGACCACATACAGGGTCACAAGTAAAATCTACCCAAATTCAAGAAGATAGAAATCATACCAAGCATCTTTTCAGACTACAATGGTATAATATTAAAAATAAACTACAATAAAAACAATCCAAGACACTCAAACACTTGGAAGCTGAATAGCATGTTATTAAATATTGATTGGGTTACCAATGAGCCCAAAGAAGAAATTAAAAACATTCTGGAAACTAATGACAATAAAAACAACAATCCAAAACCTATGAAACACAATGAAAGCAGTCATGAGAGGGAAGTTATTAGCACTACAGGCCTACCTCAAAAACAAGAAAAAATGGTAGTAAATCATCTAATGCCACAACTCAAAGAATTAAAAAGAGAGCAACAAGAAAAGCCCAGAGTGAACAAAAGGAAGGAGATAAAAAAGATTAGAGCAGAAATAAATGACATAGAGACCAAAAAAACAACTGGAGAGCCTTATGCTTAGTGAAATAAGCCAGTCAATGAAGGAGAAGCATCACATGAGCGCACTCATTGGGGGATAATAAAGAACATTATAAACTGATGAACAAAAGGATAGATACAGAGATAGTAAAGCTTCAAACAGACTGTGAAATTACAGCAGGAAGATTAAAGTTAGGTGAGGTAGATAAGAGATCAATCAAAGGACTTGTATCTATGCGTATAATCATAACCAATGAACATAGACACTGGGGGGTTGGGGTATGCCTGGGAGGGAGGGGGGGCAATGGGGAGATATGTATAAAAAATAATAAAAAAATAAATAAAAAACAATAAAGAGATCAATGAAACCAAGAGCTGGTTCTTTGAAAGGATAAACAAGATTGATGAACCTCTAGCCAGACTCACCAAGAAGCAAAGAGAGAGGACTCAAATAAATAACATCGGAAGTAATAGAGGCAAAATAACAACCAAAATACAAAAGATTGTTTAAAAATACTATAAAAAACTCTATTCCAACAAACTGGAAAACCTGGAGGAAATGGACATATTCCTGAAAAAATATAACTTTCCAAACTCCATCAGGAAGATTCTGAAAATCTCAATAGGCCAATAACTATGGAAGAAATTGAAGCAGTCATCAAAAAGCTTCCAGCAAACAAAAGCCCAGGGCCAGATGGCTTTACAGGAGAGTTATACCAAACATTCAAGGAAGAACATAAACCTATCCTCCTCATATTATTCCAAAAAATTCAAGAAGAAGGAACACTTCCAAACTCATTCAATGAAGCCAGAATGACCCTAATAACAAAACCAGATAAAGATAACACAATGGGGAGACCGTGCCATCTTGCAAGGGGAAGTGGATGTCTACAGTGGCCTGAAATCTATAGCTGCAGCACCCACCGAACATCCAGGGGAAACAGAACACTGCTGTCCAATTGGCGCAAACACTTTGATTCACAGGAACTCAAAACGACACATAGAAAGGAGAGAGAACTACAAAACCAGAAACCTGGAGAAGAAAGACCATGGGCAGATGAAGAAACAGCCCACATATGAAAGAAAAGCAGGTATCATCAGAAAAGGAAGTAAATTAAATAAAAGCAGAAATAAGCCTGCCAGAGAAAGAGTTCAGAGAAATGGTCATAAGGTGGCTGAAAAGAATGGAAGACAAAATTGACAATATGAGTAAGAGCCAAGAGGAAATGAAGAAGAATCAAGAAAAAAATGAAGAATAATCAAGAAGAAGTGAAAAATGACATCACTGCTGTAAAGAACTCAATAGAAAGCATCAAAAGTAGACTAGAAGAAGCAGAAGACTGCATCAGTGAGCTAGAAGACAGGGTAGGAAAAAATATAGCAGCTCCTAGAAAAAAAATTAAAAAGAAAGAGGAGAGTCCAAGGGAACTTTGGGATAACACAAAATAAAACAACATCCACATAATTGGGGTTCCAGAAAGAGCAGAAATTGAGCAAGGAATAGAAAACCTGTTTGAAGAAATAATGACAGAAAACTTCCTGATATAGGAAAGAAAAACCCCACAAAAATCCAAGAAGCTCAGAGTCCCAAGCAAAATGAACCCCAAAACCCGACACAAAGGCACATTATAATTAAATTGGCAAATACCAACAACAAAGTAAGAATTTTAAAAGCAGCCAGAAAGAGACAGAAAGTTACCTACAAAGAAACCCCCATAAAACTAGCAACTGATTTCTCAACAGAAACTCATCAGGCCAGAATGGAATGGAATGATATATACCAAGTCATGCAAAGGAAGAGTCTGAATCCAAGAATACTGTACCAGCAAGTCTTTCAATCAAAATTGAAGGTGAAATCAGGAGCTTCCCAGACAAAAGAGGACTAAGGGAATATATTACCACCAAACCAGCAATACAAAAAATGTTAAAGGGTCTGCTGTAAAAAAAAAAAAAGAAATAGGAAACGAGGGAACACAGGGGTAAAGAATAAAAATGGCGACAGACAAGTACCTATTGATACTAACTTTAATGCATTTTGATTAAATGCTCCAATCAAAACACATAGGGTAACAAATTGGGTAAGAAAACATGACCCATATATCTGTTTTCTACAAGAAACCCACCATACAAAACAATATGCACACAAACTGAGGGTGAAGGGATGGAAGATGGTGTTTCAGGCAAACGAAAATGAAAAAAATAAAAGCTGGGGTTACAATACTTATATTTGACAAATTAGATCTCAAAGTGAAGGACATAACAAGAGATAAGGAAGGCCACTTCATAATACTGAAGGGAACAATCCAACAAGAAAGAAAAACTCTGGTAAACATATATGCTCCCAATACAGGAGCACCTAAATACATAAAAAAAAAAACCTCCTGGAGGATATCAAGGGAGAGATTGACAGCAATACAATCATAGTAGGAGACTTTAATACCCACTCTCACCACTGGATAAATCTTCTAAACAAAAAATCAGCATAGAAACATCAATCCTAAATGACTCATTAGACCAGATGGAATTAATTAACATCTTCAGAACATTTCACCACAAAGCCACAGAATATACATTCTTCTCCAGTGCACATCAGTCATTTTCAAAATTAAACCATATGTTGGGTCATAGTAAAAGTCTCTTCAAATCCAAGAAGATAGAAATCATATCAAGCATTTTATCAGATCACAGTGGCATAAAACTGGAAATCAACTACAATAACAACAATGCAAAGAAATCAAACACATGGAGACTAAACAGCATGCTATTAAACAACGACTAGGTAACCAGAAAAATGAATGAAGAAATAAAAAACATCATGACAACAAATGACAATGAAAACACAACAATACAAAATTTATGGGACACAGTGAAGGCAGTCTTGAGAGGGAAGTTCATGGCTCTACAAGCCTACTGAAAATATAAGAAACAATGGTAATAAATTACCTAACTCTACAACTCAAAGAGCTAGAAAGAGAGCAACTAGAAAAGCCCATTGTAACCAGAGGAGGGAAATAGTAAAGGTCAGAACCATGAAAAACAGCATAGAGACCAAAGAAACAATTCAAAATATCAACAAATCCAAGAGCTGGTTCTTTGGAAGGATAAACAACATTGATGGAACTCTAGCCAGGCTCATCAAGAAGCAAAGAGGGAAGACCCAAATAAACAAAATCAGAAATGGAAAAGGAGAAATAACAACAGACCCCTCAGAAATACAAAGTATTGTTAAAATATACTATGAAAAACTCTATCCCAATAAAATGGACAATCTGCAGGAAATGGACATATTCCTAGAAACATATAACCTTCCAAAACTCAATCAGGAAGAATCTAAACATCTCAATAGGCCAATAACTATAAAAGAAATTAAAGTAGTCATCAAAAAGCTTCCAGTAAACAAAAGCCCAGGACCAGATGGTTACACAGGAGAGTTTTACCAAACATTCAAGGAAGAATTAAAGCCTATCCTCCTCAGACTATTCAAACATATTCAAGAAGAAGGAACACTTCCAAACACCTTCTATTAAGCCAGCATCACCCTAATACCCGAACCAGATAAAGACAACACAATGAAAGAGAATTACAAGCCAATATTTCTCATGAAAACAGATGCCAAGATCCTCAATAAAATTCTAACAAATCGGATCCAGCAGTAAAACAGAAAGATCATATACCATGACCAAGTAGGATTTATCCCAGGAATGCAAGGATGGTACAATATATGCAAATCAATAGACGTGATACATCACATATACAAATTGAGAGATAAATATCACATGGTCATATCAATTGATGCAGAAAAAGCATTTGACAAAATCCAACACTCTTTTTTGATAAAAACTCTCAGCAAGGTGGGAATAGAAGGTTCATACCTCAACATCATAAAAGCCATATATGATAAACCCACAGCTAACATCATACTCAATGGGCAAAAACTAAAACAATTTCCCCGAAGAACAGGAGCAAGACAGGAATGCCCACTCTCACCACTCCTATTTGACATAGTACTGGAAGTATTAGCCGTTGCAATTAGACAAGAAGAAGAAATAAAAGGCATCCAAATTGGAAAAGAAGAAGTAAAGCTGTCCTTATTCATAGATGATATGATACTCTACATAGAAAACCCGAAAAACTCCATCAAAAAACTAATAGACTTAATAAATGAATTCAGCAAGGTAGCAGGATACAAAATTGATGTCAAGAAATCTATGGCATTTCTATATACCAATAGTGAACTTACAGAAAGAGAGACTAAAAAAGCAATCCCATTTACCGTTGCACAAAAAAAAAATAAAAAAATTAAGATACCTAGGAATAAACCTAACTAAAAAGCTAAAAGACTTATATTCAAAAACTACAGGACACTGAAAATAGAGATATAAGAAGATATAAACAGATGGAAGAACATATCGTGTTCATGGATTGGTAGAATCAACATCATCAAAATGTCCATTCTACCCAAAGCAATCTATAGATTCATTGCAATCCCCATTAAAATACCAATAGCATATTTCACAGACCTAGAACAAACTCTCCAAAAATTCATCTGGAATAAAAAAGGACCCCAAATAGCTGCAGCTATCATGAGAAAGAATAACAAAGTAGGTGGGATCTCAGTACCAGATATCAAGCTGTATTACAAAGCCACTGTTCTCAAAACAGCCTCATTCTGGCACAAGAACAGACATGTAGATCAATGGAATAGAATAGAGAACCCAAGAATTGACCCAAACCACTATGCTCAATTAATATTCAACAAAGGAGGCATGAACATAAAATGGAGTTGTCCGTCTCTTCAATAAATGGTCTTGGGAAAATTGGACAGATACATTCAAAAAATGAAACTGAATCATAAACTTAAACCATACACAAAAATAAACTCACAATGGATCAAGGACTTAAACATAAGGTGAGATACCATAAAAATACTAGAGGAATCCACAGGCAGCAAAATCACAGACATATACTGAAGGAACTTATTCACTGATACTGTTCTTAGGGCAATAGAAGCTAAAGAGAAAATAAACAAATGGTACTACATCAAAATAAAAAGCTTTTGCACAGCAAAAGAAACCATCAACAAAACAACAAGAAAGGCCACTACATGGGAGAACATATTTGCCAATGTTATCACTGATAAGGGTTTAATCTTCAACATTTAGAGGGAATTCATACAACTCAACAAAAGGAAGATAAACAACCCAATTAAGATATGGGCAATGGCCTAGACCAGTTTGGCTCAGTGGATAGAGCATCAGCTTGCGGACTGAAAGGTCCCAGGTTCGTTTGGGGGCATGTACCTTGCTTGTGGGCACATCTCCACTGTGGGGCATGCAGGAGGCGGCTGATCGATGTATCTCTCTCATTGATGTCTCTGACTTTCTATCTCTCTCCCTTCCTCTCTGTAAAAAATCAATAAAATATATTTTTTAAAAAAGATATGGGCTATGGACCTAAATATAGACTTTTCAAAAGAAGACTGAAGGAAGGCCAAGAGACATATGAAAACATACTCAAAGTCACAAATTATCCGAGAGATGCAAATCAAAATGACAATGCGGTACCATCTCACACCTGTCAGAATGGCTATCATCAACAAATTAATAAATTACAAATATTGGTGAAGATATGAAGAAAAAGGAACCTTGGTGCACTGCTGATGGGAATACAGATAGGTGCAGCCACTATGGAGAACAGTATGGAGTTTCCTCAAAATACTAAAAATGGAACTCCCATTTGACCTAGTAAATACCACTTCTAGGAATATATTCCAAGAAACTAGAAACACCAACCTGAAAAGATATATGCACCCTATGTTCATAACAGCATAGTTTCTAATAGCTAAGATTTGGAAACAGCCTAAGTGCCCATCAGCAGATCAGTGGATTAAAATACTATGGTATATCTACACAATGGAATACTATGCTGCGCTAAAAAGGAAGGAATTACTACTATTTGCAACAACATGGATTGACCTGGAGAGCATTATGCTAAGTGAAATAAACTAATCAGAGAAAGATAAGTATCACATGATCTCACTCATTTATGGAATATAATGAACAAGATAAACTGATGAACAAAAACAGTTTCAGAAAAAGAGAAACATTGATCAGACCATCAAAGCTTGGAGGGAAGGTAGGGGAGGGTGGGGGTAAGAGGACTTGTGTGGTGTAGCATGGGTAACAGTCTTCATATGACAACAGTAAACTACATTGCTACACCGAGGAACCGTCTGTTGGTTCCTAAGACCATGGGAAATAGGTGTTTTCTGATGGTCTTAGACGACCCCTGTGAAAGGGTCGTTCAACCCCCACTCTGGAAAATAGTTTGGTAGCTTCCTAAACAACTAAACATGCAAGTACAACATGACACAACAACTACACTTCTGGGTATTTATTCTGGAGATAAGTAAACCTATGTACAAATGTTCATAGAAGCTTTATTTGTAGCCGAAAACTGGAATGAACCCAAATATCTTTTAATAGTGATTGTATAACCAAACCGTGGTATATCCATATATGGAATATTACTTAGAAGCAAAAAGAAAAAAACTATAAACACATGCAGTAACCTAGATCTCAGGGGCACTATGACAAGTGAAAAGAAGCCAAACTCAAAGGTTACATATTATATGACTGCTTTTGCATACTATTGTTAAAATAACAAAAATTCAGGATGGAGAAGTTATCAGTGATACCAGGTATTAGGGATGGGGCAAGGTATAACTATAAAGTGGTAGCACTACAAAATGTTTTTTGTGCTGTTGAAATAGTTATTTGTACTAATCGTGGTATCTGTTAATAAATCTGTACATATATAATACCAAAACACTCATTATAGACTGAATTGTTTTCCCTCAAATCTCATATATTGAAGCTTTCACCTCCAGTACTTCAGAATGTGACTGCAATTACCTTTAAAGGGTTGAGCACATTAAATGAGGCTATTAGGGTACATCCCAAGCGAACTTTACTGGTGTTTTTATAATAATAGGAGACTAGGACACACTGAGAGACACAAGGAGCGCATGTACACAGAAGGATGACCATTTAAAGAGCCAGCAAGAGGGCATCTATCTACAAGCCAAAGAGGCCTTAAAATGAAATTAAACCTTCCAACAGCTTGATTTTGTAATTCTAGTCTCCAGAACTGTAAGAAAATAAATATCTGTTGTTTAAGACACTTAATGTGTAGTACTTTGCTATAGCAGGTCAAGCAGCATTATACATCAAAAATAAAATTAGTACATATAAAAATGGTGAAATAGAATAAGATTATATTAGTCTGCTTGAGCTGCCATAACAAAATATCTCAGATTTGGGAGGTTAAAACAATATAAATTAATTTTCTCACAGTTCAAAATCAAGATGGTAGGGTTGGTTTCTTCTGAGACTTCTCTTGCTGGCTTATAAACAGCCATATTCTCTGTGTGTCCTCATATAGCCTTTCCTCTGTGCACAGCGCACATGAGAGAGAGAGAGAGAGAGAGAGAGAGAGAGAGAGACTGCAAGAGCTGGTGTTTCTTTATGAGAACACCTATTCTGTCAGATTAGTGCTCTACCCTTATAACTCCCCTAAAAAGCCTATCTCCAAATACAGTCACATTGTGGGTTAGGGATTTAACATGTAAACTAGGGGGTGGGGCACAAATGAATTCATAACAAAGTAAATATTGTTTAGTTTATGGTATTGTACAAATGTCAAATTTCTTGATTTTAAAAGGTACCAAGGTAATGTAATATAATGGAAGCTGGGGGGAAGGTAACAAGAACTCTCTGTGTTAATTTTGCAACTTATTATGAGTCTAAAATTATTTTAAAATAAAAGTTTAAAACAATAAAATAAAATAGAGCAATATTCTAAGAAGTCCTGCAATGTACAGGAGTTCTTGTCTTGACTCTGCATACCACAGAGGAACCAAAACATGTTACACCCTGACTTTGCAACTTACTGGTTCTGCACCCTTCGCCAATTCCCTAAGGTTTTCTGAGTCTCAATGTCTATGTTCTTAAAAAGCATGACATACAGGGCAGAGTACTGCCCAGGACATCAAAAGCCCTGGCTCTTTGCCCATATTTTTTATCCCATTAATTTCTGGGTAGTTTTTGAAACATTTCTTATATTTTAGTAAAATGGGAGTGATCTTTTACCTGTCCTCTCTCACAAAGCTGTAGTGGGAATCTAGCATGGCAACACCGGGTTTCTGCCTCATTGACATCTTCATCTTGCTTTTAGTATTTTCTTCCCCAAGTAAGAAAAATAGAAGACAGAAAGTGGGGGGGATTAGGCAATATGCAGAAAGGAAGAAGGGGGGGAGCTGCATGCCAGATATTTTGTTTTGTTTTGTTTTGTTTTGTTTTGTTTTGAGAAATGAAGAAAGTATGAGATGAAGTAAGCTTTTAACAAGAATGTTTAGAAAGAAGATTAATCACCATTTCAGTGTTTCATGTCCAAAGTGAATGTATCTTTGCTTGTTTGGCTGGGTCTGATTTCAAAATTAGAGAAATCAGATTTCTCATTAAGGCAAGTTGGGACAGAGAGGTGGGTGGAGAGACAGACCAGGGATACCCTATGGTTGGGCACTAATAGAGGACAGATGGAAATGACTGGAATGTCCTTAAATAAAGCAGAAAGCAACTGAGAGAAAAACTGTTAAAAGAAAGTACATAAACAGTTTGACCACAAACTACCAGTTTCTGACTTGCTGAGAAGGGTGTAAAACTAACTTGTCAGCTTGATTTTAAGTGCCAGACAGTGAATGCTTAAGTAGCAAGGAAGACCTGTCAACAGGTACAGTCACTCCCATTGTTTAAAATCTTTATATGGCTTTTTACAACCTAACAAGAAAAGTCCAAACTCCGTTGTGTTCAGTGTGAGGTCTCAGTAAACTGGTCCAAACCTGCCTTCAAGCCTTACTCTGATTGTGTCTGAGATCCATGAAATGAGATAAATCTAGTGATGGCTCCATCAAAAACAGCATTGGACTCACTCTCAGTCATGATACCTAGGTTCAAGACGTCATATTCCTATTAACTGGCTATGTAACCTTGAAAAGAAAATTATGTAACCTCTCTGAGCCTTAGTTTCTTCCTCTGTCAAATGAAGATATTAATCCCCACCATGGGATCACTTCATAAATTGCATAAATATCTAAGCACTATGCCTTACACCTGAAACTAATATAAAATAATATTGAATGTCAACTGTAATTGACAAATAAAAGAATCCCTACCACAATGACATAGTGGAATTTTTCTTAGAAGTGCAATAAGCACCTGGAGATCCCAACAGGTTTCTAGCACCAGGTCTCTGTCAACACTGGCTGTAGTAGTTTAATCATTCAGGGTGATTAGTCTCAAATCTCTCCTACTTAGGAAAGAATCCATCTGGAACCAACTATTTTATTATTTGAACCCCTCTAAATCTTCACTATTAGAACCCTTGGATACTGTTGGTAGGAATGCAAATTGATGCCACCACTGTAGAAATTTTGAAGATACCTCAAATTTTTAAAATATGACTACCATACAAGCCGGCAATACTACTTCTGGGTATACACCCAAAGGAATTTCTATTGAAATTGAAATATATACCCAGATATCCTCACTCTCATATTTATTGCAGCATTAGTCACAATAGCCAAGACATGGAAGCAACCTAAGAATCCACCAACAGATAAATAGATAAAGAAAATATTGTATATACATACAAAGGAAAACTATTCAGCTTTAAATATAGAAGGAAGTTCTTCCATTTGTAACAACATGGATAAGTCTGGAGGACATTATGCTAAGAGACATAAGTCAGACACAAAAGAAAATAAATACTACATGACACTACTTAAATTAGGAATTTAAAATAGTCAAACTCATAAAAGAGGAGAGTAGAATGGTGGTTGCTAGGGACTAGGGGAAGTGGAAAATGAGAAGGTATTAGTCAAATGGTATGAACTATCAGGTGTACATGTTTAATAAGTCCTAGCAATCCACTGTTCAGCTTAGTGCCTGTAGTTCACAATACTGTAGTCTATACTAAAAATACTTACTACTGCAGAAACTGGTTTGGCTCAGTGGATAGAGCGTCGGTCTGTGGACTGAAAGCTCTCAGATTCGATTCTGGTCAAGGGTATGTATCTTGGTTGTGAGCACATCCCCAGTAGGGGGCGTGCAAGAGGCAGCTGACCGATGTCTCTCTCTCATCGATGTTTCTAACTCTATCTATCTCCCTTCATCTCTGTAAAAAAATCAATAAAATATATTTTAAAAAATAAATAAAATAAAAATAAAATAAAAATACTTGCTACTAAAGTAAATCTTATGTTAAGCATTATCACAAAAATAATCTATACTAATTAAAGGGTATAAATTATTGGTCAGGACACCCTCATAGTAACAACCAAATTAGTCAGAATGCCCTCACGGTAACAACCAAACAACAGGCTGTGTGGGGTGACCAGGTCGGCAGGAGGGTCAGTGAAGGACAACCAAATGACTGAAAAGCAGGCTGCGTGGGGGTGACCAGGCCAACAGGGGGTCAGTGAGGGATGACCAAAGGACTGAACAGCACGCTGCATGGGGCGACCAGGCTATGGGGTGGGGGGGGGGAGTTGGAGGCAACCAGGCCGGCGGGGGTTGGGGGCATTGAAGGGCAACCAGGCTGGCAGAGAGGGACAATGAGGGATGACCAGGCTGGCAGAGGGGAGCAGTGAGGAGCAACCAGGCCAGTGAGGGTGACCAGGCTGGCAGGAGGGACAGTGAGGAGTGACCAGGCCTGTGGACGAGGGGGTATTTGAGTGCATCCAAGCAAGCAGGGGGATCCAGTGAGGGGCAACCAGGCCAGCAAGGGAGGCCGTTAGGGGTGATCAGGTCGGCAGGCAGAAGGGTTAGAGGTGATCAGGCTGGCGGGGGGCAGCAGTTAGGGGCAATCAAGCAGGCAGGCAGGTGAGCAGTTAGGAGCCAGCATTCCTGGATTGTGAGACGGATCCCGGACTGGAGAGGGTGCAGGCTGGGCTGAGGGGATTATCCCCCCACCTTGCACGAATTTCGTGCACCAGGCCTCTAGTATTTAATAAAGAGAGCAGAAGAAAACTTTTGGAGCTGATAGATAAGTTTATGGCCTGATGGTTTCCCAGATGTATACTAATTTGCAAATTCATCAAGTTGCATACATTAGATATGTACAGCATTTTACATGCCAATCATACCTCAACATAGTGGAGATTTTTTAAAATAAAATATTTATAAAAATGATCTCCAAGAGTGTGTTCACATCTTTTTGCCTCGTCTCTCAGACAAAGTTCATCTCTACATTTTTTGTATACCTTAAATAAAATTATATGGCTTACACTAGCCACACTGTATTTTAACTATTTGCTTATGAATCTGTCTTTCCCACTAAACTATGGGTAACCCAGGGGGTGGAATTGTGCATTAATGAATTTAATTGCTTAACACCTAGTATACTTATTTTGCAAAAAAGGCTTATAGAATTGGACCTTTTTACTAAATTGAATGTCTCTTCAATAATTTGGGACATTATGTAATAAATGTAGAGTTATAAAATTCATTATAATATCAATTATAATTAATTTTAACAAAAATGGACTTTAGAACAAACTACATAAAAGGTACTAAGCTAGGCACTATGTATCTAGCTGTAAATAATTCAGACTCTGGCTTGGGCACTTGTTTTCAGTCTTTGCTTCATGGTGTAATAACCTGGGGAAACATTTTTATTTTTTTATTTGTAATTTTATTTTTTACTTTTATTGTTTAAAGTATTACATATCTCCTTTTTCCTTTTATTGTTTTACAATGTAGCTGCAAGAATTTATTGACATTTTATCAAGCAGAAGATGTCAACTTAAAAATTATTTTAATGTTAGTTTTTGATTTGAAAGAGGGGGAAGGAGAAAGAAATATCAATTTGTTGTTCCACTTATTTATGCAGTCATTGATTGATTGTTGTATATGCCCTGATTGGGAATCAAATCCACAACCTTGGTGTATCAGGACAATTGTCTAACCAACTGAGCTACCTGGCCAGAGCCTAATAATTCCTTTATTTTTATTGTTTAAAGTATAACAAATGTCTCCTTTTTCCCCTGATTGACACCTCCCTGGCCACTCTCACCCTGCCAAGACAAGCCCCCACTGTCCCAATGTCTGTGTCCATTGGTTATACTAATATGCATGCATAAAAGTCTTTTAGTTGATCTCTTACCTTCCCCGACCCTCCCTTGCCTTCCCTCTGAGGTTGGACAGTTGATTCGGTGTTTCTTGATCTCTGGGTCTATTTTTGTTCACCAGTTTATGTTGTTCATTATATCTCACATATGAGTGAGAACATGTTAGTTATCTTTCTCCGATTGTCTTATTTCGCTTAACATAATGCTCTCCAGGTCCATACATGCTGTGGCAAATGGTAAAAGTTTTTTTTTATACCAGCATAGTATTCCATTGGGTAGATGTACCACAGTTTTTTAATCATCTTATCTGCTGATGGGCACTTAGGCTGTTTCCAAATCTTAGCTATTGGAAATTGTGCCACTATGAACATAAAGCTGCATATATCCTTTCTAATTGGTGTTTCTAGTTTCTTAGGATATATTTCTAAGAGTGGGATCACTGGGTCAAATGGAAGTTCCATTTTTAATTTTTGAGGAAACTCCATACTGTTCTCCACAGTGGCTGCGCTAGTCTGCATTCCCACCAGCAATGCACAAGGGTTCCTTTTTCTTCACATCTTCAACAGCACTTGTCATTTGTAGATTTGTTGATGATAGCCATTCTAACATGTGTGACATGGTACCTTATTGTTATTTTGGTTTGAATCTCTCAGATGATTAGTGACCTTGAGTATGTTTTTATATGTCTCTTGGCCTTCCGTATGTCCACTTTTGAAAAGTGTCTAACTCCTTTGCCCATTTTTTTATTGGATTGTTTATCTTCTTTTTGTTAAGTTGTATGAGTTCCCTAAATTTTGAAGATTAGACCTTTATTGTATATAACATTGGCAAATATGTTCTCCCATGCAGTGGTCTTTCTTGTTTTGCAGATGGTTTTTCTTTTTGTTTTTTTTTTTTGTTTGTTTGTTTGTTTGTTTTTGCTGTGCTGACACTATTAATTTTGATGTAGTCCCATTTGTTTATTTTCTCTTTAGTTTCAGTTGCCCTAGGAACTGTATTGGTAAAGATATTGCTACGACATAGGTCTGATATCTTGCTGCTTGTGGATTCTTCTAAGATTTTTATTGTTTCCTGTCTTATGTTTAAGTCCTTTATCCATTTTGAGTTTAATTTATGTATGGTGAAATTTGGTGGTCTAGTTTCATTTTTTTGCATGTATCTGTCCAGTTTTCCCAAAACCATTTATTGAAGAGACTGTTTTGTCTCCATTGTATTCTCTTGCCTCCTTTGTCAAATATTAATTGAGCGTATTATCTTAGGTGAATTTCTGAGGTTCTCTATTCTGTTTCATTGTTCAGTATGTCTGTTCTTGAGCCAGTACTAGGTAGTTTTGAGAACAGTTGCTTTGCAATATAGCATGATATCTGGTATTGTTATCCTCCAACTTTGCTCTTTTTTCTCAATATTGATGTGACTATTACAGGTCTTTTATTGTTCCATATGAATTTTTTCAGAGTTTGTTCTAGGTCTGTAAAATATGCTGTTGGTATTTTAATGGAGATTGAATTAAATCTACAGATTGCTTTGTGTAGTATAGACATTTTTATGATGTGGATTCTACCAATCCATGAGCATGGTATATTCTTCCATTGGTTTAAGTCTTCTTCTATTTTTTTCAATGTACTGTAGTTTTCTGAGTACAGGTCTTTTACCTTCTTCATTAAGTTAATTCTTAAGTATCTTAATTTTGGGGAGGCAATTGTAAATTGGATTTTTTTTCTGAGTATTCATTAATAGTTCACAAAAAGCCATAATTTCTGAATGTTAATTCTGTATCCTGCTACATTGTTGAATTCATTTATTAATCTAGTAGTTTTTGTTGGACTCTAGAGTTTTCTGTGCACAATATGATTTCCTCTGCAAATAATGACAGTTTTACTACTTACTTTAAAATTTGGATAGCTTTTAATTCTTCTACTTTTCTGATTGCTATGCCTAGCACTCCCAGTACTATGATGAATAGGAGTAGTGACAGTGGACATTCCTAATTTGTTCCTGTTCTTAGGGGAAATGAATTTAGTTTTTGCCCATTGAGTATGATGTTGGCTGTAGGTTTATCATATAAGTATTTTATTGTGTTGAGGTATGATCTCTCTATTCCCACTTTGCTGAGAGTTTTTACCAGTAATGGGTGTTGGATTCTGTCAAATGCTTTTTCTGCATTGATTGATATTATTATGTGATTTATATCTTTCAATTTGTTTATGTGATGTATTACATTTATTGATTTGCAGATATTATTTCATCCTTATGTTACAGAAGACTGGAAAAAAAACAGCAGTGCTTAGAGAAAGGGAGTTACATATTATTAAGGGCAGGGCCAGAGAAAAATGTGCCTTCCAAATTCTGCCCTCACAACCCTCCCCCCCCACACACACACACATACATGGAGGAAACCTTTTCTTTCTTTTTTTTAAATTAAATCTTTATTATTCAGATTATTACATTTGTTTTTCTTTTTTCCCCTCCATAGCACCCCTCCACTCAGCTCCCACCCTTCCTTCCCTCCCGTTGACCTCATCCATAGGTGTATGATTTTTGTCCAGTCTCTTCCTGTATACCTCTCACCCCTTTCCCCCTGAGAATTACCAGTCCACTCTCTTTCAATGCTCCTGATTCTAGTATATTCACCAGTTTATTCTATTGATCAAATTTTTAATTCACTTAATTTTTAGATTCACTTGTTGATAGATACGTATTTGTTGTTCATAATTTTTTGACTTTAATCTTTTTCTTCTTCCTCTTCTTAAAGAGTACCTTATAGCATTTCATATAATACTGGTTTGGAGTTGATGAACTCCTTTAGCTTTTTCTTATCTGTGAAGCTCTTTATCTGCCCTTCAATTCTGAATGATAGCTTTGCTGGATAGATTATTCTTGGTTGTAGGTTCTTGCTATTCATCACGTTGAATATTTCTTGCCACTCCCGCCTGGCCTGCATCGTTTCTGTTGAGAAATCAGCTGACAGTCGTATGGGTGCTCCCTTGTAGGTAATGAACTGTTTTTCTCTTGCTGCTTTTAATATTCTCTCTTTGTCTTTTGCTCTTGGTATTTTAATTATGATGTGTTTTGGTGTGGTCCTCTTTGGATTCCTTTTATATGGGGTTCTGTGTGCTTCCTGGACGTGTAAGTCTATTTCTTTTACCAGATGTGGGAAGTTTTCAGTCATTATTTCTTTAAATAGGTTTTCAGTATCTTGCTCTCTATCTTCTGGCACTCCCACAATTCTGATGTTGGTACGTTTGAAGCTGTCCCAGAGTCTCCTTACATTATCTTCACATTTTTGGATTCTTTTCTCTTCTTGCTTTTCCAGTTGAGTGTTTTCTGCTTCTTTATATTTCAGATTTTTGACCTGATTCTTGCCTTTCTCTAGTCTGCTGTTAGGACTCTGTATAATATTTTTTATTTCAGTCAGTGAATGTTTAATTTTTAGTTGGTCCTTTTTCATCTTTAGTTGGACCTTTACCATCTCTAGTTGGTCCTTTTTCATCTCCTCTTGGGACTTGATAAATTTATCCATCTTTTCTAGCATATTCTTGAAAAACCTTATAAGCGTGGTTTTGAACTCTATATCGTCGTTTTTTTTCCTCCATTTCTTTTGTTTGTGATCCCTTCCCTTGTCTCAGCATTTTCACTATGCCAGGGAAACTTCTGTGTTGAATTCAGCCTTATAATGCCAGACTTGCAAAGCCGCAGAAGCTTCTGTTGAGCTTGGGAGGGGTGGAGTCTCAGGGCTTAAGGAACTGCCTTGCCTTCCAGTCAGCCCCGCCCTCCACGGCCCCTGAGTCTCACGTGACTGGGTAATCGCTGGAGCGGTCCTTGTGCACAAGCTCGCAGTGCCTCTAACCGCTGCCTTTCCGGCTCCCCTGCGCACCAGGACCACACGAGTCTAGGTCCCCAGGGTTTCACCTGAAACAGGGGCTTAGTGGAGTCAGAAGTGACACAGTTGGGAGGGTCTGTCTCCCGCCCACTCGAGAAAGTCAGCGGCACAATCAGCAATCTGTCCTGGGCGCAGTGCCATGTGCACCGCCACCAGCCCTCTGATCTTTTGCGACTCCCCTAAATTTCTGGCACTTCTCCCTTTTCACAGTCCAAACTCCCCCCGTATGAGTTTCAGCTGGATCTGGGGTTTAGTGTTGTAAGATAAGGGGTTCAATGCCTTTGAGAGTCTCCGTTTCGCTCCCGCCAGAGAAAGTCAGCCAGGTTCTCCAGCATCTGCTCTCTCCGTGCACGCGTCTCCGTACCTCAGCTTTTTACAGCTCCTCTGGGTCTCCGTGAGCCCCTCTCTTTCCCTCTAGTTGTAGAACTTCCACTCAGCCAGCTTTCCTGTGGTTCTGGATGATGTCTGTTCTGTCTTTTAGTTGTAGTTTTGAAATTGTTGTGCTAGGCAGCAGTGTAGGTGTTTACCTATGCCGCCATCTTGGATTCCTCTACCACCTTTTCTATTTATACTTTTCCTAGCTCTTTTGTCTCCTGAATTTGGAATGAGACTTTAGGGCCTTCTGGGAAAGAAGGCCTACGTGTTGGGAAGGGGCTATAAGACCATATCTCAAGGCCTGGCCTTGTGTCAGCACTGACAACTCTGTCTGGGGCATAATCCACGGCTTCTCTGGAATGGGAGTAGTCTTATTTTCTTATTATTTAAGCAAGCAAGCATTTACAGAAGCCAAAATAGCAGGGTTAAAATTTCAAACAGCAATTTTTATATAAGATGAATGCTTCACTTGCATCCCTGGGATAAATTCCACTTGGTCATGGTGCATGTTCTTTCTAATGTGAAGCTAGATACTTTTTGCTAGAATTTTGTTGAAGATCTCAGCAACTCTGTTCATCGTAGATATTGGGCTGTAATTGTCTTTCTTTGTAGTGTCTTTATCAGGTTTGGGGATTAGGGTAATGCTAGCTTCATAGAAAGACATTGGAAGCATGCCTTCCTCTTGAATTTTTTGGAACAATCTGAAGATAGGTTTCAGTTCTTTGAATGTTTGGTAAAACTCCCTTATGAAGCCATCTGGCAGAGGACTTTTGTTTGCTGGAAGTGTTCTGATTACTCCTTCCATTTCCACCACAGTTACCAGCCTATTCTGATTTTTTTATTCTTCTTGATTGAGTTTTGGAAGGTCATATTTTTCTAGGAATATGTCCATGTCTTCTAGATTACTCAATTAGTTGGAAAAGAGTTGTTCATAGTATTTTTTTTACAATTCTTTGTATTTGTGTGGCATCTGTTCTTATTTCACCTCTTTTGTTTCTGATTTTCTTTATTTGGGTCCTCTCTTTAATTCTTGGTGAACCTGGCTAGAGGATCATCAATCTTGTTTATCCTTTTAAGAAACTATCTCTTGGTTTCATTGCTCTACTCTGATCTTTATTATTTCCTTCCTTCAGCTTATGTTGGGATTTTCTTGTTGCTCTCTTTCTAATTCATTAAGTTGTAGAGTTAGATACTTTATTACCACTCTTTCTTGTTTTTTTGAGGTTGGCCTCTAATGCTATGAATTTTCCTCTCAGGACTATTTTCACTGTTTCCCATAGAGTTTGGATTGTTGTGTTTTTATTACCATTTGTTTCCAGAATGTTTTTTATTTCTTCTTTGATATCTTTGGTAACCCAATCATTCCTTAATGACATGCACTTTAGCATCCAATTATTTGAAATTTTTAAATTGTTTTCATTGTAGTTCATTTCTAATATTATGCCATTTTGGTGTGAAAAGATACTTGATATGACTTCAATCTTTTTGAATATGAAGAAACTTTGCCTGTGTCCAAATATGTGGTCTATCTTTGAAAATGTCCCATGTGAACTTGAGAAGAATGTTTATTCTGTAACTTTGGGTGAAATGTTCTGAAGATGTCAATTAAGTCCATCTGATCTAGTGAGTCATATAGGATTGTTGTTTCTTTTCTTATTTTTGTATAAAGGATTCATCCAAAGATGTCAATGGAGTAGTAAAGTCCCTACTATTATTATATTGCTGTTAATCTCTCCCTTGATATCTTCCAGAAGTTCTTTTTATATATTTGGGTTCTCTTGCATTGGACGCATGTATGTTTAGCAGAGTTGTTGTATTAATCCCTTTAGTATTATAAGGTGACCTTCCTTATCGCTTGTTATGGCCTTCATTTTTATGTTTATTTTGTTAGATATAAGTATTAGTATCTTAGCTTTTAAAAAATTATTTTCATTTGCCTGAAAAATATTTTTCTATCCCTTCATGTTTCATTTCTGTGATTCCCTTGTTCTGAGGTGGGTTTCTTATAGACAACATATATATGGGTTAGGTTTTCTTATCAATTCAAACACTCTATGTTTTTTTATTGGAGCATTTAGTCCATTTTTGTTTAACATTATTATTGCTAGGTACTTGTGTTTAGCAAGTTTTATACTTCATACCTGTGTTCCTTCTTCCCTTTCCATTTCTTATTTTTACAACTGTCCCTTTAGCATTTCTTGCATTGCTGGCTTGATAGTGAGAAACACTCTTAGCCTTTTTTCGTCTACAAATCTCCTGAGTTTTCCTTCAATTTTTAATGATACCCTTGATGGATAAAGTAGTCTTTGATTAAGTCCTTGCTTTGCATCACTTTATGTACTTCATTCCATTTACTTCTGGCCTGATGTGTTTCTGTTGAGAAATCATTTGATAATCTAATGGGAGATCCTTTGTAGGTTACTCTCTGTCCCTCATTTGCAGCCTTTCAGATTTTTTATTTGTCATTAACTTTTTCCATTGTTTTTATGATGCGTCTTGGTGTGGGATTTTTTGGGTTTATCTTCTTTGGGGATCTGTGCTGTGTGACTTTTTTTTTCCCCAAATTAGGGAAGTTTTCTGTCATTATTCTTTCACATAAGTCTTATAATCCTTATTCCTCTTCTTGTCCTTCTGGCAGCCCTATTATACATATATTACTTCATTTCATGTTGTCCCAAAGTTCCCTTAGCTCTTGTCCTGCTTTCTAATTTTTTCTCCAATTTCTGTTGATAATAGGGTCTGTTTTGTTGCCCTATCTTCTAACTCACTAATTAATTCCTCCGCTTCTTCCAGTCTACTGCTGAATCCTTCCTTCATGTTTTTATTGTAGTTATATCATTCTTGATATCTTATTGATTCTTACATAAGTTGTAGATTTTCTCATCCATCTAGTTTATAAACTATATGACCCTTAATCTGAATTATTTTTCTGACATATTGCATGCCTCAGTTTCATTTAGTTTCTCCTTTTTTTTATTCCCCTTTCTTTCCTTGGGGGGTTATTACTTTGTCTCCCCATTTTTGCTATCTCTTTCTGTCCCTGGGCACCCTGGTTGGGGATTGAGAGGAGGAAAACCTATTATGGAGAAGGTTCAGAAATTGTTAGCCCAGATGCTGGCTTTGTCTTTATTTATTCTGCTCTGAATTGTATCCCCTTCTCCCACAGATCTGATACCTCATTTTTCTGCTTCAGATGCTCAGGGTGGTGGGATCATGGGCACAGTTATTCTGATGTGCAACTCACTGTGTAGACCCAGATCCTTCTGGTATGCAATTCACAGTGTGACCTTGCCACCTGTGGCAATCTAGCACCTTTGGTCTCTCTGGCAGTGCTCTTGTGGCATGGTCCTGTGGCCCCTAGTTCAGCAAACTGGCTTGCTTCATGTCACCCAAGCAGTGCTTTCCTATGGCCCGGAGTAAGGCATGTGCTGGGTTTCTCCAGGTAGTCCCCTCAGGACTGTCCCATAGCCTGGGAGAAGCAGGTACAGGTTTCTCTGAGTCACACAGTCAGAGTTCCTCTGTGGCATGAGTGGGGCACACAGTGATTTACTCCAGGCTGCCCCAGCAGCAAGACCCTGGGATTTTGGATGGGGTGGGCATAGGTTGCTCTGGGTTGCACAGTCCCCCTTTCTTGTAGCCCAAAGTGAGACACCTAATGGGTTGCTCTAGTGTGTCCCTTCTCAGTGTGGATCAGGAACAGGTTGCTCTGGGTGGCTCTGTCTGCACGCCCCTGTTGCCCATCCAGGTGAGGTGTGTGTTGGGTTGGTCTGGATGGCTCCAACAGGACTTTTCTGAGGGGCAGGGTGGATCAGGCGCTGGATGGCTCTGGGTAAGGCTAGCAGCACAGTTCTGGGGTCTCAGGTGGGAGTGAGGCACAGGGTTCCCCCAAGGTTGCATCCACTGTGGGTTCTTGTAGCCAGATCCCAGGACATTGGGTTCTAGCATGCTGCTGAGGAAACCTGGTGCAGGAGCTCAATCTGGCAGCATGCACTCACTGCAGATGTCTGGGAGCCTTCAGAGAGATATTGTGCCACTCAATACTGGGGCACAGTGGTGGTTCCATGTGGGTTATGGCTGGCAAGCAGCATTCTCTAGGCATCTTCTGCCCATTCTTATTGAAAATTGTCTCCTCTGCTGTGTTTAATTTGTTAATTCAGGGTAGATGTTCTCTGGTTTAGTTACTTTTCTGGCCTGGCCCTAGGAGGGAAGTGCATGGCACTGCCACCTACTTGGTCATTTTCCTCTGGAAACATTTAAAAAATACTGATATCTGGGTCCCCCATCCCAGAGATTATATATTTTTTATTTCTATTAAATTTATTGGTATGACATTGGTCAACATAAACGTACACATTTTAGGTGTGGATTTCTATGTTACAAGATCTTTATATTGTAATGCCCAACACCCAAAGTCAAATCTTCTCCTGTCAACATATATTAGGATACCCTTTATCCCCCACCCCCTTCCCTCTAGTAACCATTACACTGTTTTTTGTGTTCACGAGTTTCAGTTTTATATCCCACATATGAGTAAAATCATATGGTTCTTAGCTTTTTCTGACTGACTTATTTCCCTTAGTATAGTATCCTCAAGGTCCATCCATGTTGCTGCAAATGGCATTATTTCATCCTTTCTTATGGCTGAATAGTATTCCATTGTGGATATGTACCACATCATCTTTATACAGTCCTCTATCACAGGACATTGGTTGTTCCCATGTCTTGGCCACCGTGAATAATGCTGCAATGAACATATGGGTGAATATATCTTTGCAAAACATGATGTTGAGTTTTTCAGATATATACACAGGAGAGGGATTCCTGGGTAGCTCTATTCATAATATTTTGAGGAATTGCCACACTGTTTTCCATAGAGGTTTACCATCCCACATTCCCACCAGCAGTGAATGAGGTTGCCCTCTTTTCCACAACCTCTCCAATAGTTGTTATTGCTTGTCTTGTTGGTAATGACCACTATAACAAGTGTAAGGTGGTATCTCATTGTAGTTTTGATTTGCATTTCCCTAATTACTGGTGAGGTGGAACATCTTTTCATATATCTATTGGCAGTTCATATGCCTTCTTGGGAGAGGTGCATTTTCAGTTCCTCTGCCTAGTTTTAGATTGGGTTATTTGTTTGGTATTATTTTATGAGTTCTTTTTTTGTTTTTTGTTTTTTTGTTTTTTGTTTGTTTTTGAGGTATAACTGAAATGCATTAAACTACTCTTATGTTTTTAGAGCTACTGTTTACAAATATCATCTCCCATCTGGTTGTTTGCCTGTTTGTTTTGTTGTCATTTTCTTTTGCTGTGCAAAAGCTTTTTAGTTTGATATAGTCCCATTCAGTTATTTTTGCCTTTGGGGTCAAGTTCATAAAATGTTCTCTTTGACTAAGGTCCATAAATTTGGTACCTATAATTTCTTCTATGTATCTTATTGTTTTGTATCTTATATTTAGGTCTTCAATCCATTTTGAATAAATTTTTATACATGAGGACAAATTGTAATCCAGTTTCATTCTCTTGCATGTGGCTTTTCAGTTTTCCCAGCACCATTTAGTGAAGAGACTATCTTTACTCTATTGTGTGTTTCTGGATCCTTTGTCAAAAATTACCTGTCCAAATACATGTGGCTTTACAGCTGGGTTCTCTATTTTTGTTGCATTGGTCAGTGTGCTTGTTTCTTTGCCAATACCATGCTGTTTTTATTATCATAGCTTTGTAGTATAATTTGAAGTCAGGTAGCATGATACCTCTAGCTTCATTCTTTTTTCTCAGGATTGCTTTGGCTTTTAGGATCTTTTTTGATTCCACACACCTTTAATGATTTCTCGTTCTATTTCTCTTAAAAATGATATTGGAATTTTAATGGGGGGTTCCATTAAATTTGTATATTGTTTTGGGTAATGTGAACACTTTACCTGTGTTGATTCTTCCAGTCCATGAACATGGGGTATTTTTCCATTTTGTAGTGTCTTTTACAATCTATTTTAATAATACTTAGTAATTTTCAGTATATAGGCATTTCACATCCTTTAAGTTTATTCCTATGTATTTTATTCTTTGTGTTGCAATTGAAAAAGAAACTATTTTCATTTCTCTTTCTGATGTTTTTTGTGCATATACAGGAAGGCAATTAATTTTTTCACATTCATTTTGTAGCCTACAACTTTACTCAATTTGATGACTATTTCTAATCATTTTGGTGGAGTCTTTAGTGTTTGCTATACACACAATCATGACGCCCACAAAAAGTGAGGGTGTTACTTCTTCATCCCCTATTTGGATGCCTTTATTAAGATTACCAGCCCTATGTTGAATAATAGTGGTGAAAATGGACATCCTTGTCTTGTGTCTGATCTTAGAGGGAAAGCTTTCAGTTTTTCATCATTGGATATTATATTAGATGAAGATTTATTATATATGGCCTTTATTATGTTGTAGTTTTCTTCTATTCCTATTTTAATAAGTGTGGGAAACCCTTTCATGTCCAGCGTAGTTCAGGGTTCTGGTTCAGGGTTCGGGTTCTGGAGAAGACCACATACAAATGAAAAGAGACTAGAAAAATATTAATTTGAGAAATAGGGGGCAAGGAGGGAGCCCACTGCTAGTGGGAGGTCTATCCCTTGCTTTGCATTTTATTCAGGTTTGGGATACACCCATTGCCCTGAGATAGGCAATTACAGTAACAGGCAGATTATCTTATCAGTAAGGATTTACATGATTATTTGGTGGAGAAGTTGCTTCAGCTACTATTGTCTCAATTAGATAGGGAGTGGTTGGCTCTGACCTTTCAGAGCTTCAAGGTTGACCAGCCTTCCGGGTTCCTTGTCCATACTTTTCTAATTAGTGAGACAATGATTGGTTTCCAGCATCTCCCCCGTCTATTTCCTTTAAAAAATCTTGCATCTGCAGACTAGAAATAAACATATAAGAACATAAAATGAGACAAGCAACAATGGCTATGTTGAGAGGCAAATGAATCAGTCTGTAGTTTCTTCCTGGGCCAACAGTTTTTTGAGTCCCAGTTTCAATGTCCAACAGTTCCTCATGTGTACATGTCAGCAATATCTGGATTGTGGACAAATGGTAGCAATGCAGGTCCGACCCTCTCTGGTTTGGTCCTGGGCAACCTGCAGCGATGCACAGCTGCTGACTGCTAGTTTGGCAGTCTTCCATCTCCTCTTGTTTCTCCCCTTGTCTTCATAGCTGGAGCATTCCTGTCAATTCCTCTCTGTTGCAGGAATCCATGTGGTCTTGGAGTTGTTTTCTGAAAATATACAAACATATTCTCGACCAAAAGTTAATAAAGGAATCTTTTCTATAAATTTGACTTGGAATCCTTTTTATTTTTTCCCAAACAATTTTCCTTTGGCTTATTTTGATACCATGTGTGTTTTTATGGGTGTCTTGCTGTTACCATTACAAATGAAAATTAATTTTAAAAGTTAAAATTTTTTTTCTAGATGTAATTTACTTACAGGATATTTTTCCTTACATAATATTACTCCACTATTCCTGCCCCTTTTTAATTTAATTATTAGGAGGCTTTTGGAAAATTTTTATAATTCAGTCTTGATAACTTTAAACTTTAATTTTTTTGCACAAAAATATGCTGCTTTAGGTTTATTGCATATTAAGCAATTTTCACCATGAGATGAACTACCAATAGAAATGTTAGTTAATACTTTAGGAACAACTTTTTGTCCAATACAATTAAATTTTCTTGAAAATTCACTTCTTTCAATTAGCCAATTTAAATTAGTCAGAAACCTTTACTATTTTACTGTCAAATTTAATACTCTAACAACAATCTTACTTTACCCTGTAAATTTTAGTGGAAAGAATTATTTGCATTCTTGAGTAGGCTCTGAGCATTCCTGGTGCTAGGCTGGATTTAGATATAGGGCAGCGGCCGTCAGCCACGTCTCTGTCTGTTACCTGGGTCCCAATCTGAACTGGGCATGGGAAGTGAAGCAGCTATGAGTCAGGAGACTTCCCTCAGAAGGGGTAAGGGTTTGTGACCCACCTCTGTTGATCCCCAAGTTCTCTCCTGATGACCTCTCTGTGGCTGTGCCTGTCTTAGGTCATTCCTTCCCTGAAAAATCTTACCCATTTCTGGCTAACCAGCCATCCTCCAGGGCCAAGCAGGGTCATATGAAGTTCAGTTCTGTCTCCTTGGTAGCCTATGCCCCTGTGGCCTCCACGCCCAGCACCTTCCTTGGGATCCCCTCACCTGCTGGGGGCCCTGGCACTGATCATGGTACCAGCCACATGAGGCTTTAACCTCAGCATGAACAGAAAGCTCAGACAACAGCTGTGGGTAACTGGGTGTGAGAAGAGGGTCCTTCTTGGCAAAAAGGGCAAGAAGGGCCAATATAGAATGCTCAAGTGCCTGCTTATTACCTTAATTCCTTTCATGTTCTTTTTAAAATTGCTGCCAAACATTCAATGAATTAGATTGTAAGTTTGTTTGGGATAATTGTACAATATGCTGTTGTAAAATATCAAAAATTATAATGACATTGTAGAATAATATCATGTAAGGATATTCTTTGTTGTAGGCCATAGCAATTCAATTTCAAACTGGCTGTCAATTTATTTTTGTATAGACAAGGTCTTAGTTACTTTATTAAGTATTCTTACTTAATCAAATTACTTACAAAGACAATGGCTTTTCATTTAGCTGAAAACTTTGATTTTAATTTCAAAAGCTAATTTATTTAAGTAATTAAAGTAAGTATCTTCATTTAAAAAGCAGAGCAAATTTAGTAAATGTTACTTCTGATTCACAAGCTGCAATTGTTGCCCTGCCTCTAGCTTAATTAAGAATGCAGTTATGGGCTTTTTGTCATTTTAAATTCTGCTGTTTGATTTTAAGAAATACTTCATTTTGCCCTTCTTAGAGGCCAAAACCTTCATAACATTTAAAATATAGTTATTAACTTTTATTTTATAAAGTTTTCTATATAATTTCAAGTATATTAGATTAGTTAAATTTAAAAAGATTTCCTTTAAGAGAGAGAACAAATTTCTTTTTTTATGCATAGTCTTTTATTTTATTATTATTTTTTATTGTTTAGGTAGTTTATTTATTTATTTTTTATTTTTTTGAATTTATTATTTTTTTTCTTTTCCCTATTGCCCTTCCCCGGCCTTCCCCACCCCCCGGTGCATGGGCCCTCACCTGTCTCCCCCCTCCCAATGCCCTGTATCCATTGGCTATGCTTACATACATGCACACAAGTCCTTCGGTTGATGTGTTACAGCCCCCACCTCAACCTAAACCTCCCCTGCTTTCCCATTGTAGCATGACAGTCTGTTCATTGCTTCTTTGCCTCTGTATCTGTTTCCCTCTTCTCTCCCCCACCCCAATTCTTGTCTTTAAAAACATCTTGCCTTAGTAGGCTAGGAATAAACTTGTAAAAGCAAAACCATGTTTGAGAGTTTTGAGTCCCAGTTTCAATATCAAACAGTTCCTTATGTGTACACATCACCAATGGTATATGGATAGTGAACAAATGGTGGCAATGCCGGTCCGACCCTCTCTGGTTTGGTCCCCGGCATCCTGTAGCGATGCACTGCTGCTAACTGCTTACATGGTAAAGCATCCTCAGCGTCTTCCATCTCTGGACTGTTTCTCTTATCTTCGTGGTTGGAGGAGACCTGTCAGTTCCTCTGTTGCAGGAGTCCAGTTGGTCTTGGAGTTGTTTTCTGAAACTATATAAACATATTCTTGACCAAAAGTTAATAAAGGTCTCTTTTCTATAAAGTTGACTTGGGGTCCTTTTTATTTTTGCCTATCTGCTTTTCCTTTGGCTTATTTTGACACCATGTGTGTTTTTCATGGGTGTCTTGCTGTTAGTATTACAAATGAAAATTAATTTTCTAAAGTGAAAATTTCCTAGATGTAATTTACTTACAAGATATTTTTCCTTACATGATATTATCCTACTCCCCCTCCTTTTTTGTGATTAATGGAAAATTTTGTAAAATATTTAATACAATCTTGATAACTTTAAATTTTAAATTTTTGCACACAAATATGCCTGTTTTATGTTCATTGCATGTTAAGCAATTTTACCATGAGATGAGCTATCAACAGAAATTTTAATTAATACTTTAGAAACAGCTTTTTGTCCAGTACATTTAAATTTTCTTGGGTGTTCACTTATTTCAATTAGCCAATTTAAATTAATTTCAAAGCTTGATAACTCTTTTACTGTCAAATTTAATACTCTACCAACAATCTTAGATTACTCTGTAAATATTAGTGGAAAGGTTTATTTGGATTCTTGAGTGGGCACTGAGTATTCCTAGTGCTAGGCTGAATTTAGATATAGGGCAGCTGCTGTTGGCAGGTTTCTGTCTATTACCTGGGTCCTGATCTGAGCTGGGCCCAGTCTCTGTCTGTTACCTGGGTCCCGATCTGTACTGAGTGTGGGAAGCAAGGTGGCCATGGGGGCAGGAGACCTCCCTCAGAAGGGGTGAAGGTTCAGACCCTTGCAAGGTTGGAGGAGGGGTGCGGGTCTGTGCCCTACCTTTATTGACTCCCAAATTCTCTCCTGATGGCCCCTCTGTGACTGTGCCTGTCTTAGGTTGTTCCTTCCCTAAGGAATCTTACCCGTCTCTGGCTAACCAGTCATCCTCTGGAGCCAAGCAGTGTGTTGTGAGGTTCAGTTCTATCTCCCTGGTAGCCTATGCCCCTGTGGCCTCCACGCCCACCACCTGTCTTGGGGATCCCCTCACCTGCTGGTGGGGCTCCAGCACTGATCACTTATTTTGTGGAATTCAGGTTCCTTCTCCAGGGAGGGCCCAGCTCACATCATTTGGCAAGAGACAGATCCATTATACCAGCCACCTTGAGGCTTCAACCTCAGCATGAACAGAGAGCTCAGGCTACAGCTGAGGGCCATTGGATTGTGAGAAGAGGGTCCCTCTTGGCAAAAGAGGAAAGAGGAGACATTATAGAATGCTCATGTGCCTTCCCAGTGCCTTAATTCCTTCTGAAAGGGATTAAGTCCTTTCATGTCCTCTTTTTAAATTGCTGCTAAACATTCAAAGAATTAGTTTGTAATTTTGTTTGATAGTTGTACAATATGTTGTTGTGAAATATCAAAAATTAAATGACATTATAGAATAATATCATGTATGGATATTCTTTGCTCTAGGACATGGTAATTCATTTTCAAACGGGCTGTCAATTTCTTTTTGTAACTTTATATAAACTTTTTCAGGGAGGCAAAAACACAAATCACTTACCTTAGCTCAAGAGGCCAAATATATTGACTTTCAATTACAATAATCCTTACTACATTTGAAGGAAACTTCTCTTTATTTCCTTCCAAAATGATTTTCATGTTACAAGGTTTCATTTAAAAATCTTTGTTTCATGAATCAAATTATCTAAGGTTATGGTGACCACTGTATGGATTAGATTTAATGTTTTTAATAATGAAAATTTTTAAATTTAATGTTTTTTTACTTGTGTCCTTATTCTCTCATTACCCTCCCCAACCTGTTCCCTCTCATGCCTCACCCTCTCCGTTGCCTGTGCCCAATGATAATGACCACATGCATGTACAAAAGTCCTCTGTTGACCTCTCCCCCCTTATTCCCGCCAACTGCCACCTTCCCCGAGGTTAGATGTTTTGATAAACGTTTCTCATTCTCTAGATCTAATCTTTATCATCAGTCTATGTCAATCATCATATTACACATATGAGTGAGATCATGTGATTTTTATATTTCTCTGCCTGGCTTATTTCTTTCATTAAGCATAATGCTTTCCATCTCCATTTATGTAAATGGTAGGAGCTCCTTCTTTTTTACTGCAGCGTAGTATTCCATTATGTAGATGTACCACAGTTTTTTTAATCCATTCATCTGCTGATGGGCACTTAGGCTGTTTCCAAATCTTAGCTATGGTGAATTGTGCTGCTATGAACATAGGGGTGCACATATCCTTTCTGATTGGAGTTTCTAGTTTCTTGGGATATATTCCTAGAAGTGGGATCACTGGGTCAAATGAGAGTTCCATTTTTAGTTTTTTGAGTAAACTCCATACTGTTCTCCACAGTGGCTGCACCAGTGTGCATTCCTACCAGCAGTGCACGAAGGTTACTATTTCTCCGCTTCCTCGCCAACACTTGTCATTTCTTTTTTTTTTTAACTATACTTTATTGATTTTTCACAGAGAGGAAGGGAGAGGGATAGAAAGTCAGAAACATCGATTAGAGAGAAACAACGATTAGCCACCTCCTGCACACCGCACACTAGAGATATGCCCGCAAGCAACGTACATGCCCCCGCCCAGAATCGAACCCGGGACCCTTCAGTCTGCAGGCCGAAGCTCTATCCACTGAGTCAAACCAGTCTCCCCTCTTGTCGTTTCTTGATTTGTTGATGATAGCCATTCTGACAGGTGTGAGATGGTACTGCATTGTTGTATTGATTTGCATCTCTCTGATGATTAGACTTTGAGCATGTTTTCATATGTCTCTTGGCCTTCCTTCTGTCTTCTTTTTAGAAGTGCCTATTTAGATCAGTTGTCCATTTTTTGATTGGGTTGTTCATCTTCTTTTTGTGAGGTTGTATGGGTTCTTTATAAATGTTGGAGATTAAAACGTCATCATTGATATCATTGGCAAATATATTCTCCCATGCGGTGGTCTTTCTTGTTTTTTTGTTGATGACTTCCTTTGCTGTGGAAAAGCTTTTTATTTTGAAGTAGTCCCATATGTTTTATTTTTTCTTTAGTTTCCATTGCACAAGGAAATGTGTCAGTGAATAAGTTCCTTCACCATATGTCAGAGATTTTCTTGCCTGTGGATTCCTCCAGTATTTTTATGGTTTCCCCTCTTATGTTTAAGTCCTTTATCCATTTTGAGTTTATTTTTGTCTATGGTGTAAGTATGTGGTCTAGTTTCATTTTTTTGAATATTTCTGTCCAATTTTCCCAACACCATTTGTTGAAGAATCTGTCTTGATTCCATTTTATGTTCGTGCTTCCTTTGTCAAATATTAATTGAGTATAGTGGTTTGGGTCGATTTCTGGGTTCTCTATCCTATTCCATTGATCTATGTGTCTGTTCTTGTGCCAGTACTAGGCAGTTTTGAGAAAAGCAGCTTTGTAATACATCTTGAAATCTGGCATTGAGATCCCACCTACTTTGTTCTTCTTTCTAAGAATTGTTTAAGCTATTCGAGGTCTTTTTTTATTCCAGATGAATGTTTGGAAAGTTCTTTCTAGGCCAGGGAAGTATGCGTTTGGTATTTTCATGGAAATTGCATTGAATTTAAGAGATTGCTTTGGATAGAATGGGCATTTTGATAATAATATTGATTCTGCCAATACATGAACATGGTATGTTCTTCCATCTGTTTATGTCTTCCTCTATCTCTTTTTTTCAGTGTCGTGTAGTTTTCTGCGTCTTTTACCTCCTTAGTTACATTTATTTCTAGGTATCTTAATTTTTTTGGTGCGATGGTAAATGGGATTGCTCTCTTTCTGTAACTTCATTATTGGTATATAGAAATTCCAAAGATTTCTTGGTATTAACTTTGTATCCTACTACATTTCTGAATTCATTTATCATGTCTAATAATTTTTTGATGGAGTCTTTAGAGTTTTCTATGTATAGTATCATGTCATCTGCTAATAAGGACAGTTTTACTTCTTCTTTTCCTATTTTGATGCCTTTTATTTCTTTTTCTTGTCTGCTAGCATTGGCTAATACTTCCAGCACTATGTTAAATAGAAGTGGTGAGAGTGGGCATCCCTATCTTGTTTCTGTTTTTAGGAGAAATGGTTTTAGTTTTTGTCCATTAAGAATGATGTTGGCTGTGTGTTTGGCATGTATGGCTTTTATTATGTTGAGGTGTAATCCTACTATTCCCATTTTGCTGAGACTTTTTGTCAAGAAAGTGTGCTGGATTTTGTCAAATCCTTTTTCTGCATCAATTGATATGACTATTTGTTAATGTGATGCATCACATTTATTGGTTTGTGAATATTGTACCATCCTTGCATCCCTGGGAAAAATCATACTTGGTCATGGTGCATAATCTTTTGACATACTGCTAGATTCAATTTGATAGAATTTTGTTGAGGATTTTGGCATCTATGTTCATGAGGGATATTGGTCTCTAATTCTCTTTCATTGTGTTATCTTTATCGGGTTTTGGTATTAGGGTAATGCTGGCTCCAAAGAAGGAGTTTGGAAGTGTTTCTTCTCCTTGAATTTTCTGGAATAGTCTGAGAAGGATGGGTTTTAGTTCTTCTATGAATATTGGGTAAAAATCCCCTGTGAAGCCGTCTGGCCCTGAACTTTTGTTTGCTGGAACCTTTTTGATGACTGCTTCAATTTCTTCCATGGTTATCAGTGTGTTGAGATTTTTAGAATTTTCCTGTGTCAGTTTTGGAAGGTTGTGTTTTTCTAGGAATCTGTCCACTTCCCCTAGGTTGTGAAGTTTGTTAGAATAGAGTTGTTCATAATATTATTTAACAATATTTTGTATTTCTATGGGGTCTGTAGTTATTCCCCCTTTCTCAATTCTGATTTTGTTTATTTGGGTCCTCTCTCTTTGTTTCTTTGTGAGCCTGGCTAGAGGTTCATCAATCTTGTTTATTCTTTCAAAGAACCAGCTCTTAGTTTTGTTGTTTTTTTTATTTTTTGTATTTTTTTGTCTCTATGTCATTCATTTCTGCTCTGATTTTTATTATTTCCTTCCTTCTGCTCACAGTGGGCTTTTCTTATTGTTCTCTTTCTAGTTGTATGAGTTTTTGAGTTAGCTGTTTCATTACCATTTTTTCCTGTTTTTTTGAGGTAGGCCTGTAGAGCTATAAACTTCCCTCTCCGCACTGCTTGTATTGTGTCCCATTGCATTTGTGGTGTTGTGTTTTTATTGCCATTAGTTTCCAGAATATTTTTAATTTCTTCTTTGATTTTATTTATAACCCAGTCATTGTTTAATAACATGCTATTCAACTCCCAAGTTTTTTAATTTTTTTGGAATGTTTTTATTGTAGTTTATTTCTAATCCTATGCTATTGTGGTCTGACAAAATGCTTGAAATGATTTCATTATTTTTGAATATGGAAAGACTTTGCTTGTGTCTTAATATGTGTTCTATTTTTGAGAATGTCCCATGTGCACTTGAGAAGAATGTATATTCAGTTGTTTTGGGGTGATATGCTCTGAAGATGTCAATTAGGCCCATCTGATCTTGTGAGTTATTTAGAATCGCCATTTCTTTGCTGATTTTTTGTCTAGACGATGATTTATCCAGAGATGTCAGTGGGGTATTAAAATCCCCTAATATGATTGTATTGTTGTAGATCTCTCCCTTGAAAACTTCCAAAAAAAATTTTTATATATCTAGGGGCTCCGATATTAGGTGCATATATGTTTACCAGAGTTCTATCTTCTCAATGAATTGCTCCTTTTAGTATTATGTAGTGGCTTCCCTTATCTCTTGTTATAGCCTTTAGTTTAAAATCTATTTTATCTATATCACCACCCCAGCATTTTTCTCATTTCGATTTGCCTGAAAAATGTTTTTCCATCCCTTCACTCTCAGTCTGTGTGAATCCTTTGCTCTGAGGTGGGTCTCTTGTAGATAGCAAATGTAAGAGTCGTGTTTTCTTTACCATTGAGCTACCCTATGTCTTTTGATTGATGCATTTAACCCATTTACATTTAATGATATTATTGCCAAGTTCATGTTTGTTGTCATATTTTTCCTTAGTGGTTGTGTTTTTTCTCGCCTTTCTCTTTCTTCTTTTTACAGCAGTCCCTTTAGCATGTCTTGCATTGTTGGCTTGGTAGTGATAAACTCTCTTAGCTCTTTCTTGTCTGTAAAGCTCCTAATTCCACCTTCAATTTTGAATGATAGCTTTGTTGGGTGGAGTATTCTTGGGCTTAGACCCTTGTTTTGCATCACTTTATATATTTCATTCAATTCTTTTCTAGCCTGGTGTGTTTCTGTTGAGAAATCAGTTGATATTGTAATAGGAGATCCCTTGTAGGTAACATTCTGTCTCTCTCTGGCAGCCTTTAAGATTCTTACTTTGTCATTAGTGTTCGCTAATTTAATTGTGATGTGTCTTGGTGTTGGTTTTTTGGGGTTCAGCTTGTTTGGGACTCTGTGTACTTCTTGGACTTTCATATTTTTTCCTTGGCAATATCAGGGAAATTTTCTGTCATTATTTCTTCAAATAGGTTTTCTATTCCTTGGTTTTCTTCCACTCCTTCTGGTATCCCAATTAAGAGTATGTTGCTTCGTTTTGTATTGTCCTAAAACTCCCTTAGGCTCTCTTCTTGTTTTTTAAGTCTTTTTTTCCAGTTGTTGCTGTGTTTGTGTGTATTTTCCTACCTTGTCTTTTAATTTGCTGATGCGGTCCTCAGCCTCTTCTAGTCTACTCTTTAGGCCTTCCATTGTGTTCCTTATTGCAGCTATGTCATTTTTCACTCCTCTTGGTTTCTTTTCATGTTGGTGACATTCTCATTCAGCTCCTTTTAGTTCTCATTGAGTTCTGTGATATTGTTTCTTTGTCTTCCATCCATTTAAACATCCTTAAAACCATTACTCTGAATTCTTTCTCTGAAATGCTGCTCACTTCAATTTCATCTAACTCCCTTTCTGGTGATTCCTCTTTTTCTTTTCTTTGGGGATTGCTTTTACATCTTTCCATGTTTTTCTGTAATGATTTAATTGTAGATCCAATTGCTTTACTACCCAATTTTTTTTTTGGAGGTGGGGTGGTGCTACTGGTGTATTTTCTTAGTTCTCCTGTGTTTGTTAATTTATTGTAGTTTCCTACTTGAGCTATTTGGGTTTTCTTGATGTAGATCTGCGAGCTTGAGCAGCACAACTGTGGTGTCTAGAAGTCGGCAGCCATGGAGAGGATTGTCCCTATTTTTGCTGTTTTGCACCCTTAATTGAGATTACGCATGCCCAGCGGGGATACACAGTGGCACCAAGGACCCATCTGTCAGGGTGATGTGTTTTAGGGGCCTACTCCCCTGAGAGGCTAGGCTGTGGTGTCCAGAGTTAAAAAAATCACACCCGTGGGGGCTCCCATTGGCTCCCAGGCACTGTTTAGGGGGTGGACTGCCAGGAATGTGCTGCTGTAAAGCCACTTTGGTTGGCAGCCTTGAGGGCACACTGCAAATGCAGGTGACCAGGGAGCTCCACAAACCAGATAGGAGGGTACACCACAGACAGGGCGACCTGAACACGCATATACAGGGCCTAGGGCACCACAGATGGAGCAACACTGGCACACAAACACAGGGACTAGGGTGCTTCACAAACTGGTGTGAAGGCATGCTGCAGACTGGGGAACCTGCAGGTGGGGACTAGTGTGTAGCCACAGCGGTAACCATGGCACAGCCAAAACCATGGTGCAAGCACACGGTGAGCGTACACTCGGTAACCTGCACACACTCAGTGAACCAGGATATTGCAACTCCGGACCCGTGTGTGGCAGTTGCCGCAGTGGCGCCAATATCACTGGGAAGCGGGAGGTTGCACTCACTGCTTTGGTGGCGGAGGTCCCAGGGTCTGCGGGTTTGTGGAACTCTGGCTGGAGTGGCTGTTGGGTTGCAGGGCACCTCCAATGCCTGTCTGTCTGGCAGTGTTGGTGAGTTCCCAAAGAAAGGCTGTTTTTCCCTTCATGATGGAGTGGGCTCCAAACCCGAGTCCCACAGTCCAGGGAGTGCCAGCTGAGATGGCAGTCTCTCCTTGTCCAAGAGAGCCTGGACTGCCAGCCCCCACTGCTCCCACGAGATTCAACTGACTCTCACTCAATCACACACCCACCACACACACTCACACACTCTCCTTTTGTCCCCTCACTCACTTCCTCTCCCTCACCTCCTTCCTGCCAGCCCCCATCTTCCCTATGCATAGCAAGAACAAATTTCTTGTATTACTCCAGCCCCATGGAACTTTCCAAGAATTATCTTCTGTTAAAGCCTTTAAATTTTAACATGAAAAAAAACATCAAATTTAAAGATTATAATATTTTTATAATTATCTTAAGGTATCAATTAGATTTTAAACTGGTCTTTATATTAAAATTTTTCAGTTGGGAATCACAGAATTAATCCTTCTTTTTTAATTAGACCAATAAACAACATATTTTGAATTCCTAATTATTAGAGAAAACACATTTTCTCAAAAATACATTTTTGTACTTTAGGCATTTAATTACCACAACCACATTTCCTCCCAATTTAATTTGAATCTTGAACTTTTAAAGCTGGCAAGTCAAATATTTAGCAGTTCCGAGATTAATAACACAAAACACAAGACATACTTTTTCATGGTGAGAAAGGAGACTTTAAATTAGCATATTGGGAGAGTGGGCTTTCATATTGGATCACCAAGTGTCTCTCTCTTCCCACACGTCCTTCTTACTTTGGGGTAAGTTTCAGTAACAGATCTGGCCAAATGTCTTTTCATGTTTAAAAGATAAGGACAGATCTTAATTTTTTTAAATTAAATCTTTATTATTCAGATTATTACATTTGTTTCTCTTTTTTCCCCTCCATAGCACCTCTCCACCCAGCTCCCACCCCTCCCTCTGCCCTTAGCTCCTTCCCATTGATCTCATCCATAGGTGCATGATTTTTGTCCAGTCTCTCCCTGTACACCCCTCACCCCTTCCCCCCTGAGAATCATCAGTCCACTCCCTTTCTGTGCTCCTGATTCTACCATATTCACCAGTCTATTCTGTTGATCAAACTTTTAATTCACTTAATTTTTAGATTCACTTGTTGATAGACATGTATTTGTTGTTCATAAATTTTTGGCTTTTACCTTTTTCTTCTTCCTCTTCTAAAAGAGTACCTTTCAGCATTTCATATAATACTGGTTTGGAGTTGATGAACTCCTTTAGCTTTTTCTTATCTGTGAAGCTCTTTATCTGCCCTTCAATTCTGAATGATAGCTTTGCTGGATAGATTATTCTTGGTTGTAGGTTCTTGCTATTCATCACGTTGAATATTTCTTGCCACTCCCGTCTGGCCTGCATCGTTTCTGTTGAGAAATCAGCTCCCTTGTAGGTAATAAACTGTTTTTCTCTTGCTGCTTTTAATATTCTCTCTTTCTCTTTTGCTCTTGGCATTTTAATTATGATGTGTCTTGGTGTAGTCCTCTTTGGATTCCTTTTCTTTGGGGTTCTGTGTGCTTCCTGGACTTGTAAGTCTATTTCTTTTACCAGATGTAGGAAGTTTTCAGTCATTATTTCTTTAAATAGGTTTTCAGTATCTTGCTCTCTCTCTTCTTCTGGCACCCCCACAATTCTGATGTTGGTACGCTGAAAGCTGTCCCAGAGTCTCCTTACATTATGTTCACATTTTTGGATTCTTTTCTCTTCTTGCTTTTCCAGTTGAATGTTGTCTGCTTCTTTATATTTCAAATTTTTTACTTGATTCTTGCCCTTCTCTAATCTGCTGTTAGGACTCTGTATAATATTTTTTATTTCAGTCAGTGTATGTTTAATTTCTAGTTGGTCCTTTATCATCTTTAGTAGGACCTTTTCCATCTCTAGTTGGCTCTTTTGTATCGCTAGTTGGTCCTTTTTCATCTCCTCTTGGGTCTCACTAAATTTATCGAATTTTTCCAGCATATTCTTGAAAAACCTTACAAGCGTGGTTTTGAACTCTATATCCAGTCGTTTTTATTTTTCTCCATTTCTTTTGTTTGTGATCCCTTCCTTTGTTTCGGCATTTTCACTATGCCGGGGAAACTTCTGTGTTGGATTCAGCCTTATGATACCAGATGCAAAACCGAAAAAGCCTCTGTTGAGCTTGGGAGGGGTGGAGTCTCAGGGCTTAAGGGACTGCCTTGCCTTCCAGTTGGCCCCGCCCTCCATGGCCCCTGAGTCTCACGTGACTGGGTAATCGCTGGAGCGGTCCTTGTGTGCACGCGAACCCTCAGTGCCTCTAACCGCTGCCTTTCCAGCTTCCCTGAGCACTAGGACCACACGAGTCTAGGTCCCCAGGGTTTCGCCCGAAACAGGGGCTTAGTGGAGTCAGAAGTGGCACAGTTCGGAGGGTCTGTCTCCCTCCCACTCGCGAAAGCCAGCGGCACAATCAGCAATCTGTCCTGTGCGCAGCACCGTCCGCGTGTGAGACCAGACCTGATCTTCTGCGACTCCCCTAAATTTCCGTGCACCTCTCCCTTTTCACAGTCCAAACTCCCCCCGTATGAGTTTCGCTGGATCTGGGGTTTAGTTTAGTAAAATAAGGGGTTCAATGCAGTTGGGAGTCTCCGTTTCCCTCCCACCAGAGAAAGCCAGCCAGGTACTCCGGCACCCGCTCTCTCAGCGCGCGTCTCAGTACCTCGGCTTTTTGCAGCTCCTCTGGGTCTCCGTGAGCCCCTCTCTTTCCTTCTAGCTGTAGAACTTACACTCCGCCAGCTTTCCTGTGGTTCTGGATGATGTCCGTTCTGTCTTTTAGTTGTAGTTTTGAAATTGTTGTGCGAGGCAGCAGTGTAGGTGTTTACCTATGCCGCCATCTTGGATTCCTCCAGATCTTAATTTTTTTTCTTTTTCGCCTTCCAAAGTAATAACTAGCACCCAATTTGGCCAAGATTTTTATTTCCCTGAGAGTTCTTCTATAATTTTTAAATGAAACCTTAAGTAATCTCACTGCAGGAGAGCAGATAGCCTTGCCCTCTCCTGCCACATTTGAGTTTCTCCCCATCAGAGGCAGTTTCAGCAGTGGAATTTCACTTATTACAGATTTTAAATTTCAAATACAATCTAAGATTTTAATTTGAACAAGAAACCACATTATTTAATCATGCAACCAAAAGTCTACAATAAAGTTTACTTTATAATATAATTCTTCCCCATTAGCCTGGCTGAAAAAGATGTTCCCACCCTACTTACAGATCAGGACTCTGCCGTTAGTCCGTGGGCTTTGCATGCAGTGAATTTCCCTCACCTTTTTCTTGGAGAATTTTCCACACCTTTTCTCGGTGTATTTTTCTTCTTTAGCTCTTAGACAAAAAAATATCATCTCCTCAAGACATCCCGTGGTCAGGCACCAGATGTGCATACCCCTTTGATGTCCCACGTGGTTCAGGGTTCTGGTTGAGGGTTTGGGTTCTGGAGAAGGCCACACACAAATGAAGAGACTAGAAAAGTGTTAATTTGGGAAATGGGGGCCCAGGAGGGAGCCCACCTCTAGTGGGAGATCTACCCCTTGCTTTGGCCTTGCCATCTCTTTTATTCAGGTTTGGGATACACCCATTGCCCTGAGACAGGCAATTCCAGTAACAGGCAGATTATCTTATCAGTAAGGATTTACATGATTATTTGGTGGGGAAGTTGCTTCAGCTACAATTGCCTCAATTAGATAGGGAGTGGTTGGCTCTGACCTTTCAGAGCTTCAAGGTTGACCAGCCTTCTGGGTTCCTTGTCTACACTTTTCTAATTAGTGAGACAATGATCAGTTTCCAGCAATTAAATATTTTAATCATGTATCTTATCAAATGCTTTTTCTGCATCTATTGATATCATTTTTATCCTTTCTTTTGTTAATGTGGTGTATTACATTTAGTGATTTGCATATGTTGACCCATCCTTCTGCCCCTGGAATGAACCCTACTTGATTGTGATGTATTATTGTTTTGATGTACTGTTGTATTTAATTTGCTAATATTTTGCTTAGGATTTTTGCATCTTTATTCATCAGAGATATTGGTCTGTAGTTTTCTTTTTTGTGTTATTTTTGCCAGGCTTTGGATTGGGTTATATTGTCTCATAGTATATTTTAGTTTGTATTGCCTTTTCTTCAATTTTTTGCAAGAGTTTGAGGAGGAGAAATTGAAATCTTCTTTGAACCTTTGTTATAATTCATTAGTGAAGTTATCTGGTCCTGGATTTTATTTTGGGAGAGTTTTTGTAAAAATAAATCTTTTTTTTCAGATTATTACAATTTTTCCTCTTTTTTCCCCCCATAGATCCCTTCCACCTGGCTCCCACCCCACCCTCTGCCCTTATCTCCTCCCCATTGCCCTCATCCATAGGTGTTCTATTTTTGTCCAGTTTCTCCTTGCACCCCTTATTTTCCCCCTGAGAATTATCAGTTTACTCCCTTTCTATGCCCCTAATTCAATTATATTCACCAGTTTATTCTGTTCATCAAATTTTCAATTAACTTGGTTTTTAGATTCACTGTTGATATACATGTATTTGTTGTTCATAACTTTTACCTTTATCGTTTTCTTCTTCCTCTTCTTAAAGAATACCTTTCAGATTTGTATGCATGTATGTAAGCATAGCCAATGGATACAGGGCATTGGTGTGTGTGGGGGGGAACAGCTGAGGGCATGTTTTTTTTTATATAGGCCTTTGATGATATAAACTTCCCTCTTATTACTGCATTTGCTGCATCCCAGAAGTTTTGATATGTTACGTTATCATTCTCATTTGTCTCTACATAACTTTTGATCTCATATTTCATTCCTTCTTTAACTCATTCATTTTTAGTAGTATATTGTTTTAACCCACATATTTGTGGATTTCTTTACTTTCATTTTGCAATTAATTTCTAATGTCAAGGCATCAGTGTAGCAGAATATGTGTGGTATAATTTCAATCTTCTAGAATTTGCTGATTCTAGTTTTGTGACCCAACATATGGTCTAGCCTTGAGAATGTTCCATGTGCCCTGGAGAAGAATGTATAATCTGATGTTCTGGGATGAATGTTTCTGTAAATGTCAGTTATGTCCATTTGTTCTAGTGTTTCATTTAATGTCAATATTTCTTTATTGATTTTCTGTTTTGTTGATATGTCTAGAGTTGTCAATGGAATATTAAGTACCTCTACTATTATTGTGTTTTGAACTAGTTTCTCCCTTTAGTTCTTTGAGTAGCTGTTTTCTATATTTCATTGCTCATTGGTAGGTTGCATATATATTAAGATATATATAATTTGTTAGGTTTTTCTGATGTAGTATCCCTTTAGCATTATAAAGTGTTCATCTTGCACAGCTGGTGTTGCTCAGTGGTTGAGTGTCAGCATTGATCTATGTACCAGAAGGTCACGGTTCAATGCCTGGTCAGGGTACAAGCCCAGGTTGCATGATCAATCCTCAGTGTGGGGTATGTAGTAAGCAGCTGATTAATTATTCTCTCTCATCATTGATATCTCTCTCTCTCCTCTCTCTCTCTCTCTCCCTCTCTCTTTCTCCCTCTCCCTCTCTTTCTCTCTCTCTCCTCCCTGCCTTCCCCTCTGAAATCATTTATATATATAGCTAATATGCAATGTGTCCCTGTGGGAGTTCAACTGGGAGACTGAGAGTTCTATTGCTCGCTATGATGTGCACTGACCACCAGGGGGTGGTGCGAAATAAAGGAAGGCCCCAGCCAACAGCTAGTAGCTGGGGAAGGGAGGCCCTGGCCAGCACCAGAAGGACTTGATCAGCCCTGATCACTGGCCAGGTCTAGGAACTCTACCCAAATTTCATGCACTGGGCCTCTAGCATAAAGATAAAATAAACTGACCATCTTTGTCACGTGTTAATCTTTGTTATCTATAAATCTATTTTTTCAGGTATAAGTATGACTGTACCTGCTTTTCTGTGGATGTTATTTGCTTGAAGAATCATTTCCCACCCTTTTACTTTGAATCTGTCTTTGTCTTTTCAACTTGGATGTTTCTCTTGTAGGCAGCATATGTTGGGCTTTGTTTTTTTATCCATTCTGCTACTCTATGACTCTTTATTAGTGAATTCAAATCATTTACATTTAGGGTAATGATGTATGAGTATTACTTATAGCTATTTTATCATTTTCTGGTAGCACTGTGCCTCCATTGATTATTTTCCTTTGTGATCTTGTCTGTTGTATTTTTGTCTGTTATTCCATACTGATTTTCTCTGATTCTTCATTTTTATAAGCTATATGTCCTGGCTTGGGAATTTTTGTGTGTGGTTACCATTCCTTTTATAGAAAATAAAGTTGCATATATACAGTAGTTTTTTTCACCTTTTAAGTGTATCTGATCTTCACTCCCCTTGGCCAGTTTAGACTTTAACCCCTCCCTTTTATGTTTTTCTTGTCACAAATTTTCTCTGTTTATATAAGTATTTAGTGATCTCATTCATAAGATGTTGGGACCTTATGTTCTTTCTTTCAGATAAAATAACTCGCTTGAATATTTCTTGCAATGGAAGTTTTCTCATGATACAATCTCTCAGCAGAGAACAACTTTAGTTATACTTCATATTTAGAGGATACTTTTGCTGGATATATTATTTGTGGTTGGTAATTTCTTTCTTTCAGACATTTGAATATTTGGTTCTACTCCCTTCTATCTTGTGGAGTTTCTGTTGAGATATCAGTTGAAATTCTGATGAGTTTTCCTTTGTATTTCACTTCCTTCTTTTCCATGCCTACTTTGAGGGTTTTTCCTTTGCCATTACTTTTTTTTCAGTTTTAATACCAAGTGCCTTAGAGAGGGCCTCCTTGGATTAAGGTAACAAGGTGTTCTGTTTGCTTCCTGTATTCAATGATTTAATTCTTTCCATAAATTTAGAAAGTTCTCTTCATATATTTGTTTGCATAGACTTAGTTCTCTGCTCCTTCTCCTCTTCTTCCAGAATGCCTATGATTCTAATATTACTTTTTGTAATGGAGTGAAATAGTTCTCATAGAGCTCATTCATTTTTCATTATGCTCAGGTATCTCTCTATCTTCTTCCCTCTACATCATTTCTAGATTTCTAACTTTGATATCATTAATTCTTTCCTCCATCTGGTTGGCAGTTTTCTATATTCAGTGGTGCAATCTTTTTTTTTACATCTTTATTGTTGAAAGTATGACATAGGTCCTCCTTTTTTGAACATTAACTTCTTGCATCCTGCTCCCATTTTACCTCTCCCAGACACCCCACCCCATTGTATGAGCCCAGAGGTTATGCATATATACAAACAAGTTCATTAGTTGATTTCTTCCCATCCACCTTCTGCACCCTACCCGCTGAGGTTCAATAGTCTGTTCATGCTTTTATAACTCTCAGTCTATGTTTTATCATCAGTTTATTTGGCTCATTAGATTCCACATATGAGTAAGATCATGTGATACTTATCTTTCTCTGACGGGTTTATTTTGCTAAGCATAATACTCTTCAGGTCCATTCATGCTATTGTGAATGATAAGAGTTTTTTTTTCATTTTTAGTATTGCATAGTATTCCATTGTGTAAATGTACCATAGTTCTTTTCTTTCTTTATTGATTAAGGTATTACATATGTGTTCTTATCCCCACATTGCCCAGCACCCCACCCTTGTTCATGCCCTCATCTCCCTGATGTCTATGTCCATTGGTTATGCCTATATTCTTGCAAACATGTGCTTTGGTTGATCTTTCCCTCTTACCCCCACCCTCCCCTACCTTCCCTCTGAGGTTTCAGCATATGATTGATGCATCTCTGCCTATGGATCTGTTTTGGTTCATCAGTTTATGTTGTTCATAATATTCCACAAATGAGTGAGATTATGTAATATTTATCATTCTCTGACTGACTTACTTCAATTAGCATAATGCCCTCTAGGTCCACCCATGCTGTTTCAAATGGTAAGAGTTACTTCCTTTTTACAATATTCCATTATGTAGATATACTACAGTTGTTTTATTGTCTAAAGTTTTACATATGTCTTCTTTTTTCCCCGATTAACATTCTCCCCTGAGCCATTTCCACACCAGGTAAGCCTGCACTGACCCAGTGTGTCTGTCCATTGGTTATGCTAACAGGCATTCATACAAGTCTTTTGGTTGTTCTATAACACTCCTCACCTCCCCGGCCATTTGTCTGTAGATCTATTTTTGTTTATCAAAATATGTTTATCATTATATCCCTTATATGAGTGAGATCATGTGATATTTATCTTTCTCCAACTGGCTTATTTCACTTAGCATAATGCTCACCAGGTCCATACATGCTGTTGCAAATGGTAAAACTTCCTTTTTTATAGTGGCATAGTGTTTCATTGGATAGATGTACCACAGTTTTTAATTCACAGCTCAGTTTATGGGCACTTAGGTTGTTTCCAAATCTTAGCTATTGTATATTGTGCTGGTATGAACATAGGGTGCATGTATCCTTTCTGATTGTTGTTTCTGATTTCTTGGGATATAGTCATAGAAATGGGATTACTGGGTCAAATGGGAGTTCCATTTTTAACCTTTTGAGGAAACTCCAAATGGGAGTTCCATTTTTAACCTTTTGAGGAAACTTCGTACCTCGAGATATGAGTTTAATTCGTTCCGTAACCTTGCTCATATATCAAGTTGCTCGTATCTCAAAGCAAATTTCCCCATTAAAATCAATTGAAATGCCGTTAATCCATTCCAGCCCCCAAAATGCCACCCCAGTTGTTCTTGTTACGTGTTTTTGAATAAGAAAAATGTATTTATAAATGACAAATATTGTATAAAAACATAATAAAAGAGAATGTAAAAGAATAAACTGGTTTTATAAAGTATATTTACCTACTCGTTACACTCTTAATGCTACACTTTATCCCTAAACTGAATGTAAATTAACTAATCTTCACTGAACTTAATTGCTACTGGTCTTTGCATTTTTGGCCAATTTCAAAAAAAACGTGTCCAACGAGGTTTGCCTCTTCCTCCCTTTCAGAATGTTTCTGAAATAGGTAAGACAAGTTTCATTGAACAGCTCCGATGCACGACCAGTAGCAACTTTTTTGGGGTGTTTCTTTTCCACGAAGTGTGACACCCTCTCCCACATTCCAAAGATCTCCTTTATCTCACTTGTAGAGATCTCCTCCACCTCTGGCTCCTCCTTGAAACCAATTTCTTGGAGAACGTCTGCATGTTGCTGAGACTACAACTCTTGTAACTCCTTCGTGGTGAGTTCCAGAGAATGCTCCTCGACAAGCTCATTCACGTCTCATCCACCTCCAGGCCCATGGATTTTCCCAGAGACACTATCTCCTCCTCCTCCACTGGCACCTCGGGTTCGAATCCTTCAAAGGTCCTTTCGGCTACGGCCTCAGGCCACAGCTTCTTCCATGCAGAGGTCAAAGTCCTCGTTGTAACACCCAGGCAGGCCTGATCAATAATTCTGAGGCATATCACGATGTTAAAGTGGTTCTTCCAGAACTCTCTAAGGGTAAGGTTTGTGTTCTCTGTCACCTCAAAGCAGTGCTGGAACAGGTGCTTGATGTACAGCTTTTTAAAATTAGAAATCACCTCCTGATCCATGGGCTGCAGGATAGGAGTGGTGTTGGGAGGTAGGTAGACAACCTTTATAAACTTGAACTCTTCGAGGAGTTCATCTTCGAGGTTCAGTGGGTGAGCAGGAGCATTGTCGAGGACGAGGAGGGCTTGCATGGTTAGATTTTTTTCCTGTAGATATTTCTTAACAGAAGGGCCGAAAACCAGGTTTACCCACTCCACAAAGAACTGCCTGGTGACCCATGCCTTCGGGTTTGCCCTCCACATAACTTGCAGTTTATCTTTTAAAATCTTATGTGACTTAAAGACTCTGGGGTTTTCTGAATGGTATACGAGCAGAGGCTTGATCTTGCAGTCGCCACTCGTATTGGCGCACAGTGCAAGAGTTAGCCTATCCTTCATGGGTTTGTGGCCTGGCATCGCCTTCTCCTCTGCCATTATATAAGTCCTATTCGGCATCTTCTTCCAGAAAAACCCTGTCTCGTCACAGTTGAAGATTTGCTGGGGGATATATCCTTTGGCTTCTATCAGTTCGGAAAAAGTTTTGAGGTAATCCTCAGCTGCCTTCACATCTGAACTTGCTGCCTCACCATGCCTGCGATGGAGTGAATGCTGGACCTTTTCCTGAAGTTATCAAACCAGCCTCTACTGGCTTTAAATGAGTCTTTCGATGCTTTATCTATGGAAGTGCGTGAGGTCTGCTCCAGCAAATCTCCGTAAATCGCTCGTGTCTTCTTGCATATGATGCCTTGTGTTAATGTATCTCCTTTAAGCTGCTTCTCCGTCACCCACACCATCAGTAGATTCTCCATCTTTTCATGGAGAGAGCTATGGAGCTTAGAAATTATTGTAACGCCCTTAGCTGGCGTTATACCCTTTATGGACTCCTTCTGTTTAAGCACAGTGCATATCGTTGAAGTACTATGCCTGTATTGCCTCGCCAATTCAGCCACTCGCACATCTTGCTCATATTTTTCTGATTTCACGCTTTAATTCAATAGACATCATCCTCTTCTGAGCACTGACCTTTCCACTCGCTTTCTTCGGACCCATGGTTATAAAAAGAAATGCGATAAAGTATATAAATGCACAAAAGATGCTTCAACAACGAGGTAAACAAGCACACTGACTGAGGAGTGGGAAACTATGAGACGCTCGAGTTGCGGTAAACTGGTGGGTAGTGTGCAGCTGGCCTATCCGCGCAATTACTTGTATCTCAAATGTTGCTCATATTTCAAAGCAAAAATTCACTCGCTTGACGGCTCATATCTCAAAAATCTCGTATGTTAGGGCACTCGTATCTCGAGGTACCACTGTACTGTCTTCCACAGGGGCTGCACTTGTCTGCCTTCCCACCAGCAGTGCCTGAGAGTTCCTTTTTCTCCACATTCTCACCAACACTTGTCATTTGTTGATTTGTTGACAGCCATTCTGAAAGATGTGAGGTTGTATCTCTTAGTTGTTTTGATTGGCATATCTCCATGATTAGTGACTTTGAACATGTTTTCATATGCCTCCCAGCCTTCTGTATGTCCTCTTTCTAAAAGTGTCTATTTAGAGCCTTTACTCATTTTTTGATTGGATCGTTTATCTTCATTTTGTGAAGTTTATGAGTTCTCTGTAAATTTTGGAGATTAAACCCTTATCTGAAATAGCATTGGCAAATATGTTCTCACATTAAGTGGGCTTTCTTATTGTTTTGTTGATATTTTCTTTTGCTATGCAGAAGCTTTTTATTTTGATGTAGTCTCATTTGTTTATTTTCTGCTTACTCTCCACTGCCCCAGGAACTGTGTCGGAAAAGATTTTGCTAGAACATATGTCTGCTATTTTGCTGCCCATGGAGTCTTGTAGAATTTTTATGTTTTCCTGTCTTACATTTAAGTCCTTTAGCTATTTTGAGTTTGTTTTTGTGTATGGTGTAAGTTGGTGATCTAGTTTCATCTTTTGCATGTATCTGACCAAATTTCCCAGCACCATTTTTTGAAGAGACACACTTGACTCCATTGTATAGTCTTGTCTCCTCTGTCAAATATTAATTAAGCATAATGGCTTATGTTGATTTCTGAGTTCTCTGTTCTGTTCCATTGGTCTATATGTCTATTCTTGTGCCAGTACCAGGCAATTTTGAGAACCGTGGCTTGGTAATATAGCTTCATATCTGGTATTGTGATCCCTCCAAATTTGTACAGTACTTCTTTCTCAGGATTGCTGTGGATATTCAGGGTTTTTCTTATTCCAGATGAATTTTTGGATTTTTTTCTAGATCTTTGAAATATGCACTGGTATTTTAATGGAGATTGCACTGAATCTATAGATTGCTTGGGATAGTATGGACATTTTACTGATGTTGATTCTATCAATCCCTGAACATGATATGTACTTCCATTTGTTTATGTCTTCCTCTATCTACTTTTTATAATAACCTGTAGTTTTCTGAGTGCAGGTCTTTTACCTTCATAGTTAAGTTTATTCTTAGGTTTCTTAATTTTCTTGGTATGATGGTAAAAGGGAATTTTTTTTTCCCCTTTCTTTTTCTGTGAGTTCATTATTGGTGTATAAAAAGGCCAAAGCTTTCTGGGTGATAATTATGTATCCTGGTACATTGCCAAATTCATTTATTAGGTCTAGTAGTTTTTTGATGTTGCCTTTGGGGATTTCTATGTATAGTATCATGTCATCTATGAATAAGGACAGATTTACTTCTTCTTTTCCAATTTGGATGCCTTTTATTTCTTCTTCTTGTCTGATCGCTATAGCTAGTAATTCTAGTACTAGGTTGAATAGGAGTGGTGAAAGTGGGCATCCTTGTCTGGTTCCTGTTCTTAGGGGAAATGAGTTTAGGTTTTGCCCACTGAGTATGATGTTGGCTGTAGGTTTGTCATATAGGCTTTTATTATGTTGAGGTATGAACCCTCTATTCCCACTTTGCTGAGAGTTTTTATCAAGAAAGGGTGTTGGATTTTGTCGAATGTTTTTTCTGCATCAATTGATAAGATTATGTGATTTTTGTCTCTCAAGTTTTTTATTTGATATATCACATTTATTTATTTGTAGATATTGTACCATTCTTGCATATCCAAATTAAATTCCACTTGGTCATGGTGTATGATCTTTCTAATGTAATGCTGGATCTGATTTATTAGAACTTTGTTGAGGATTTTAGAATCTATGTTGATCAAGGATATTGGCCTGTAGTTCTCTTTTTTGTGATGTCTTTATCTGGTTTTATAATTAGGGTAATGCTGGCTTCATAGAAAGAGCTTGGGAGTGTGCATAACTCTTGGATTTTTTTTAAATAGTCTGAGGAGAATAGGTTTTAGTTTTTCTTTGAATGCTTGGTACAACTTCCCTGTAAAACTATTCAGACCTGGAATTTTGTTTGCTGTAAGATATTTGAGCACTACTTCAATTTCTTTGGTAGTTATCACTTTATTCAGGGGTTTTTTTTTTTGTTTTTTTGTTTTTTTTTTTACTTTCTGGTTGAGTTTTGGGAGCTTTATTTTTCTAAAAATATATCCATTTCATCTAGGTTGTTCAATTTGTTGGAATACACTTGTTCATACTATTTTTTTGTAATCCTTTGTATATCTGTGGATCAGTTGTTACCCCACCTCTTTCATATCTGATTTTATTTATTTGAGTCCTCTCTTTTTGCTTATTGGTGAGCCTGACTAGAGTTTCATCAATCTTGTTTATCCTTTCAAAGGACCAGCTCTTGGTTTTGTTGATTTTTTGCATTATTATTATTATTATTATTATTATTATTTTGGTTCTATGTCATTTATCTCTGCTCTGTTTTTTATTTCCTTCCTTCTGCTTATGCTGGACTTTTCTTACTGCTCTTTTTGTAACTCTTTGAGTTGTAGAAATATATAATTCATTACCATTGTTTCTTGTGTTTTTTTCTTCATTTTAATTTCTTTATTGATTGAGGTATTACATATTTGTCCTCATCTCCCAATTACCTTACCAACCCTCCACCCTACTCTTGCCCTCACCCCTCTGTTGTCTTTGTCCACTGGTTAGGCTTATATGCATGCATACAAGTCCTTTGGTTGATTTCTCCTCCTTACCCCCACCCTCCCATACCTTCACTCTGAGATTTGACAGTCTGCTCAATGCTTCCCTAAATTCAGATATGAAATACAAAAATAAAGGTTCCCTGCCTCTGGATCTACTTTTGTTCATAATTTTATGTTGTTCATTATTCCCCATAGATGAGTCAGATCATGAGATATGTATCTTTGATTAGCTTATTTCACTTAGCATAATGCTCTCCAGTCCAATTCATGTTGTTGCAAATGATAGGAATTCTTCCTTTTTAGTGTAGCATAGTATTTCATTGTGTATATGTACCACAGTTTTCTAATCCACTCATCTGCTGATGGGCATTTAGGCTGTTTCCAAATTTTAGCTATGGTGAATTATGCTGCTATGAACATAGTAGTGCATATATCCTTTCTGATTGATGTTTCTAGCTTCTTGGGATATATTCTAGAAGTGGTATTACTGGGTCAAATGAGAGTTACATTTTTAGTTTTTTGAGTAAACTCCATACTTTTCTCCACAGTGGCTACACCAGTTTGCATTCCCACCAGCAGTGCACAAGGGTTCCTTTTTATCCACATCTTCACCAACATTTGTCACATTGATTTGTTGATGGTAGTCATTCTTACAGGTGTGAGATGGTACCGCAATGTCATTTTGATTTGCATCTCTTGGATAATTAGTGACTTTGAGCATATATTCACATGTCTCTTGGACTTCCTTCTGTCTTCATTCAAAAAGTTTCTATTTAGGTCCATTGCCCATTTATTGATTGGATTATCTTTCTTTTGTTAAGTTGAATGAGTTCACTGTAAATGTTAAAGATTAAGTCCTTATTGGTGATAACATTGGCAAATACGTTCTCCCATACAGTGGGCTTTCTTGTTGATGTGTTGATGGTTTCTTTTGCTGCGAAAAAGCTTTTTACTTTGATGTAGTCCCATTTGTTTATTTTCTCTTCAGTTTCCATTACCCTAGGAGCAGTATCAGTGAAGAAGTTCTTTTGGCATATGTCTGAGATTTTACTGCCTGTGGATTCATGTAATATTTTCATGGGGTCTGTTTTTATTTCTTCTCTTTTATTTCTGATTTGGTTTATTTGGGTCCTCTCTCTTTGCTTCTTGGTGAGTCTGGCTAGAGGTTCATCAATCTCATTTATCTTTTCAAAAAACCAGCTCTTGGTTTCATTGTTTTTTCATATTGTTTTTTGTCTCTATGTCATTTATTTCTGCTCTAATCTTTATTATCTCATTCCTTCTGCTAACTCTGGGCTTTTCTTGATGTTCCCTTTCTAATTCTTTGAGATGTATCATTAGATGACTTACTACCATTTTTTCTTGTTTTATGATGTAGGCCTATAAACTTCCCTCTTAGGACTTCTTTCATTGTGTCCCATAGGTTTTGGATTGTTGTGTTTTTATTGTCATTAAGATGTTTTTAATTTATTCTTTTATCTCATTGGTAACCCAATCAATATTTAATAACATTTAATATCCAGCTTCCAATTGTTTGAGTGTTTTGGATTGTTTTTATTGTAGTTTATATCTAATGTTATGCCATTGTGATATAGTAGGATGCTGGGTATAATTTCAATCTTCTTGAATTTGTGGAGACTTTGCTTGTGACCCAGTATGTGGTCTATTTTTGAAAATTTCTCATGTGCCCTTGAGAAAAACATATATTCTGTGGCTTTGGGGTGAAATGTTCTGAAGATGTCAATTAAACCTATCTGATCTAGTGAGTCATCTAGGATTGCTGTTTCTTTGTTGATTATTTTTGTCTAGAGGATTTATCCAGTGATGTCTGTGGTGTATTAAAGTCCCCTACTATGATTGTATTGTTGCCGATCTTTCTTTTGATATCCTCATGGAGATTTTCTATGTATTTCAGTGCTCCTGCATTGAGTGCATATATGTTTACCAGAGATATATCCTCTTATTGTATTGATCCCTTTAATACTATGAAGTGGCTTTCCACATCTCTTGTTATGGCCTTCACTTTGAGGTATATTTGTATTACCCTAGCTTTTTTTTTTTTCCATTTGCCTGAAAGATATTTTTCCATTCCTTCACTTTCAGTCTGTGTGAGTACCTTGTTCTTAGGTGGGTCTCTTGTAGACAGCATATATATATGGGTTATGTTTTTGTTTTGTTTTTTTAGCATTTAGTCACTCCATGTCTTTTGACTGGAGCATTTATTCTGTTTACGTAAAGTTATTATTGAAAGGTAATTGTTTGTAGCCATTTTTATTTTTAGTGTCTGTGTTCCTTCTTACCTTTTTGTTTCTTCTTTTTGCAGCATTTTCTTTACCATTTCCTTCATTGCTGGTTTGGTAGTGATAAACTCCCTTAGCATTTTTTGTATGCAAAGTACCTGTTTTCCCCTTCAATTTTGATTGATAGTCTTGCTGGACAGAATTTCTTGGATTCATTCCCTTGCTTTGCATCACTTTCTATATCTCCTTCCATTCCCTTCTAGCTTGATGTGTTTCTGTTGAGAAATAATTTGACAATATGATGGGGATCCTTTGTAGGTAACTCTCTGTCTTTCTCTTGTAGCTTTTAAGATTCTCTCTTTGTCAATAACATTTGCCATTGTAATTATGGCATGTCTTGGTGTGAGTCTTTTGGGATTCATCTTGCTTGGGACTCTCTGTACTTGTGTAACTTTTCTCTTCCCCGTATCAGGGAATATTTCTGTCATTATTTTTTCAAATAAATTTTCTAATCCTTGCTGCTCTTCTCGTCCTTCTGGAATCTCTATTATGCTTATGTTATTTTGTTTTGCATTATTCCAAAGGTCCCTTAGGCTCTTCTCCTGCTTTTTAATTTTTTTCTCTAGTTGCTGTTCAGATTGGGCTTGTTTCTGTACTTTATCTTCTAACTCACTAATTTAGTCCTCTGCCTCTTCTAGTCTACTGTTGAAGCCTTCTATGGTGTTTTTTATTGTAGCTATCTCATTTTTTATTTCTTTCTGATTTTTTCATAAGTTGTTGATTTTTCTCATCCATCTGAGGTATGAACTATATGACCATTACTCTGAATTCTTTTTCTGTCATGTTGCATGCTTCAGTTTCACTTATTTCCTTTCTTGGTGATTCCTTCTTTTCTTTCCTCTGAGGATTGTTTTATTGTCTACCCATTCTGCCTATCACCAGAAGGTTCAAATATTTAATTGCAGAGGCCTGGGCTGCGTGTAGTTGGAGTTTTGCACCCCCCAAGTGTCACTGAAGAGCTCTGACACCAAGACACGTGGCTGCTCTGGGTTGTTGGGAGCCACACTCACTCCAGGTCAGAGTCACAGGAGCTTAGTGTGGCCTCGTGTGCGCATCTAGAATCAGGGACCCTGTCTGCACCACATTGAAACAGAGAACCTGCTGGTGTGTGCCAAAAATCAACGTCCCCTAGTGCATGTCAGGAGTCAGATGCTCCCTGTGTCTATGCCAAGAATCTAATATCAGAGTCTCTGTTGCTTGGTGCTACCTCACACTGAGAATTAGGGTCCCTGTGTGCACATGCTCTAAGAATTGGAGTTGCTGGCTCTGAATGTTAATGTACTGGGAATCAGGGATCCAGGTTCATGCAATGAGGAACAGAGTCTAGTCACTGGTGCTCATTACTGCCCTTTGCATGGAGATTCAGGGTCCCCAATCTGCTTGGGAGACAGGGCTGCACACTGTGTTTGCAGAAGGTTCACTTCTGTCCTGCAGTAAACAGCCTTCTGTGCGTGCTAGCTCTAAATTAAAGTCAGGTGGCACTGCCACTTAGTGTGGGTGTGGGGTCCAGTCACACTGGTGTGCACTGTGGAAAACAAACCCCCCGTGTCCATACAGCCAGGATAAAATTTAGCACTGCCTTCCTGTGTGTGTATGAGGTCTGGTTGTGGGTAACAAACTCCCTGAGTTCGCATGTTTAGGTTCAAATTCAGCACAGTATCCCCACTTGAGTTCAGGGTCTTGTAATGGGAAACAAACACCCTGGGTTCATGCTCCTAGTCTCAAATTCAGTGCTGTCTCCCTGCCTGGGCATGGGATTTGGTCACAGAAAACAATCTCCCCAAGACTGCATAGCTAGTCTTAAATTCAGCACAGCCTCCTTGCCTGTGTGCAGTCCTGGGTGAGGGAAACAAACTCCCTGAGTTCACACATCCAGTTCAAATTCAGCACAACCTCTCTGCTAGCATGCAGGGTCTGGTCATGGGAAACAAACTCCCTGTGTTTTCACCCCCAGGCTCAAATTCAGTGCTGTCTCCCTGTCCTGTGTGGCCAAGAAATCTTGTCGCAGAAAACAATCTTCCCAGGGATGCGCAGCTAGGCTCAAATTCAGGACTGCTTCCCTGTCTGGGCTTGGAGACTAGTCATGGGATACAAATTCCCTGAATCGCAAGTCCAGGCTCAAACTAAGTGCTGTCTCCCTGCCCTGCGTGGGAGTGGGATCTGGTCACAGAAAACAATCTCCCCAAAGATGTGCACTTAGAATCAAATTCAGCAGTCTCTCTGCCTTGGTGCGGAGACTGGTCTCAGGAGAAAAAATTCCCATGTCTGAGACCAAGGCTCAAAGTCAGGTCTAGCTGCAGCTGCTGTGTGTGTGCAGGAAGCCCTATTGTGTGGCCAGGGTCTGGCATATCCTATGCCTCTGCTGTGGGGATGGAGGAAGAGGGGCATTGTATTTGTGACTCACAGAAATCTGCAGCCAGGTATCTGGAGTCTTGGTGTCCCTTGGTCTGCAGCTGTGGTGGCAAGTCTTCTGCCAGAGCTATTGTAGAGTCCTAGTTTGCTTCTGAGACCAGACTGGCTGATGACAAGGCTAGAGTCCTAGTCTCAAGCAGTTCTGTTCTTCAAGATGGTGTGTTCTCTGTCTGTTTTTTGTTTTTTGAGGTAGGCCTGTTGAGCTGTGTACTTACCTCTCAAGACTGCTTTCACGGTGTCCCATAATTTTGGATTTTTGTGTTTTCATTGTCATTTGTTGCCATGATGCTTTTTATTTCCTCTTTGATTCTTTGGTAATCCAATCTTCTTAATAACATGCTATTTAGTGTACAGGTGTTTGATTTTTTCTCATTGTTTTTCTTGCAGTTGATTTCTAATTTTATGCCATTATGATCTGAGAAGATGATTTATATGATTTCTATCTTCTTGAATTTGATGAGGTTTTGCCTCTGCCCCAAAATGTGATCTATCTTTAAAAATTACCCATGTGCACTTGAGAAGAATGTATATTCTGTGGATTTGGGGTGAAATGTTCTAAGGATGTCAATTAATTTTATCTAATCTAGTGAGTCATTCAAGATTGTTGTCTCTTTGCTGATTTTTTTGTTTACAGGATTTATCAATTGGTGTTAGTGGGATATTAAAGTCTCCTACTATGACTGTATTACTGTCAATCTCTGCCTTGATATATTCCATCAGTTTTTTTGTGCATTTGGTGCTCCTTTATTGGGTGTATATATGTTAACCAGAGTTCTATCTTCTTGTTTAATTGTTCCCTTTAGTATTATGAAGTGACCTTCCTTATTTCTTTGTATGGCCTTCACTTTGAGGTATAATTTGTCAGATATAAGTATTGCTACCCCAGCTTTTTTTCATTTTCTTTTACCCGAAAACCCTTCTTCCATCCCTTCATCGTCAGTCTGTGTGAGCCCTTTGTTCTGAGGTGTGTCTCCTCTAGACAGCAGATATATGGGTCACGTTTTCTTCTCCATTCAGCTAACCTATGTATTTTGAATGGCATTTAATCCATTGACATTTAAAGTTATTATTGATAGGTACTTGTTTGTCACCATTTTTATTCTTTATGCCTGTGTTCCTTCTTCCCTTCCTATTTATTCTTTCTACAGCAGACCCTTTAGCATTTCTTGCATTGCTAGTTTGGTGGTAGTAAACTCTCTTAGTCATTTTTGTCTGTGAAGTTCCTGATTTCACCCTCACCTTTGATTGATAGCCTTTCTAGGGATAGTACTCTTGGATTGAGACCTTTGCTTTGCATGACTTTTTATATTTAATTCCATTCCCTTCTGGCCTTCTGTGTTTATGTTGAGAAATCAGTTGATAGTCTATGGGTGATCTCTTGTAGATAGCTTTCTGTCTCTGTCTGGAAGCTTTTAAAATTCTGACTTTATCAGTGTTTGCCAATTTAATTATAATGTGTCTTGGTGTCAGTCTTTTGGGATTCATCTTTTTTGGGAGTTTGTGAGCTTCTTGGACTTGTGTGAGATTTTTCTTCTTCCCAATATCAGGGAAATTTTCTGTCATCATTTCTTCAAACAGGTTTTCTATTCCTTGTTCAGTTACCTAGTCTTCTGGAACCCCTGTTATGTGCATGTTGTTTCATTTCATGTTGTCCCAAAGGTCTCTTAGGCTCTCCTCCTGTTTTTTTAAGTCTGTTTTTTTTTTTCCCAGTTGCTGTTCTGCATGGGTATTTTTTCCAACCCTGTCTTCTAGCTCACTGATGTGGTCCTCCACTTCTTCTTTTCTGCTCTTGATGCTTTGTATTGTGTTTTTATTACAGTGATGTCATTCTTAATTTCTTTGTGGTTCTTGATTTCTTCTTGTTTCTTACGCATATTGCTGAATTTGTTTTTCATCCTTTTTAGCATCCTTATGGCCATTGCTCTGAATTCTTTCTCTGACATATTGCCTATCTTCATTTTGTTTACTTCCTTTCCCAGTGATTCCTCCTTTTCTTTCATTTAGGGGCTGTTTCTTTGGCTCCCCATGTTCTCTCCTCTCAGGGTGTCTGGTTATATAGCTTTCTCTCTCCTGTGTTGATTCTCTCTAAGTAATCTCTGATCTTTCTGTCCATAGAATGCCTCACTACCTGTGTTTAACTCACCAGTTTCTGGTGGGTGTTATCTGATTCAGCTGTTCCTTCTATATGCTCTGTAAAAAGGCACTGAACCCATCTGCATATTCGGCTACCACCTTGTCTCCCCCTGGGAAAACTTTTTAGGCATCCATGGCCAGAGAGGCTGAAGTCTTGGTGCTTGTGGGTTCACAGCAGAGGTAGATGGTCCATGTGCATTGTGGTTGTAGGGTCTTGGAAATATTTTATGTCTCCCTGGTTGAAGGTAAGGCTGGGTTTCCAATCACTGCCATTCTCCCTTTTAAGATAGCATGGTCTCTGTACCATATTATTTTTATCCACTTGTCTGATTATAGGCATGTGGGTTGTTTCCAGATCTTACCTATTGTAAATAGTTCTGCTATGAACATCAGGGTATATATACTCACTCTGATGAGTGTTTCCGGTTTCCTAAGATTTATTTCTACAAGTGGGATGACTGAATCAAATGGGAGTCCAATTTTAATTTTTTAAGGAAACTTCATATTGTTTTCCATAATGGCTGCATCAATCTGCATTCCAGCCAGCAGTGCCCTAGGGTTCCCTTTTATCCACAACCCTGCCAACACTTGGCATTGCTTGGTTTGTTGATGATAGCCACTCTGACAGGTGTGAGGTGATATCTCATTATCATTTTTATTAGAATGTCTCATATCATAAGTGACTGAGCATTTTTTCATATGTCTGTTGACTTTCAGTATATGTACTTTGGAGAAGTGTCTATTTAGGATCTTTGCCCAATTTTTAAATTGGATTATTTGTCTTCCTTTTGTTAAGTTGTATGAGTTCCCTATAAATTTTGGAGATTTGTTGCGATGGTAAATGGTATTGTTTTGTTTGTTTCTCTTTCTGTGAATTCATTATTGGTGTATAAAAAATCCACAGATTTCTGGGTGTTAATTTTGTATCCTGTTAGATTTTTTAATTCATTTACTAAATCTATTAGTTTTTTTATGGAGTCTTTAAGGTTTTCTATGTACAATATCATGTCATGTGAGAATAATGACAGTTTTACTTCTTATTTTTCAATTTGGATGCCTTTTATTTCTTCTTCTTGTCTGATCACTATGGCTAGTCTACCCAGAACTATTTTGAACAGGAATGGTAAGAGTGGGCAGACCTGTCATATTCTTGTCACTAGGAGAGATTGTTTTAGTTTTTGCCCATTGAGTATGTTATTGGTTATAGATTTGTCATATAAAGCTTTTATTATACTGAGTTACAATCTCTCTATTCCCACTTTGCTGAGTTTTTATCAGAAAAAGGTGTTGGATTTTGTCAAATGCTTTTTCTGCATAAAGTGATATGATTATGGATTTGTTTCTCTCAATTTTTTTATGTGATGTATCATGTTTATTGATTTGCAGATATTGTACCAGCCTTGCATCCCTGAAATTAACACCACCTGGTCGTGGTTTATGATCTTTCTGTAATGCTGGATCCGATTTGCTAGAGCTTTGTTGAGGGTTTTAGTATCTATATTCATCAGGGATATAGGACTATAATTCTCTTTCTTTGTAGTGCCTTTATCTTCTTTTTTAATTAGGGTAATGTGTACTTCATAGAAAGAGCTTGAAAGTGTCCCTTCTTATTAATTTTTTTAAAATAGTCTACGGAGGATATGTTTTAGCTCTTCTTTGAATGTCAGGTAGTACTCCCCTGTGAAGTTTTCTGGTCTAAGGCTAAGGAGCAAAAAAAAACTGTATACGGAAAACGACAGGACACTGAAAAAAGAGATAGAAGAAGACATAAACAAATGGAATAATATACCAAGTTGATCAACTGGTCAAATTAATATAATTAAAATGTCCATACTACCCACAGCAATTTATAGATTTAATGTAATCCCCATTAAAATACCAATAGTGACATAATCCACACCATCTTGAATGGGAGAGCTGCTGTGACTAGAAGACTAGCCTTACCACCATCCATATTGGCATCAGACATCAACTGGGAACCTATATCCACTTAGGCCAAAGGCCTGCTACCGCAGCTGCAGCCCCATAGACAATCGGGACACCAGCCCTCCCTGGCCAAATGCTCCTGTTAGTCCCAGAGGATGCCACCGTCCTACCTACATATTGCCACTGCACAAGCCCTGCACAGTTCATGTTCCAGGCTCTCTGGTGGTTGTTGGGGCCCATGATGTTCCCACCAACACATCACCATGGCCATAGGCCCTGCATATAATGGCACCTGGAGTCTCTGGTAACTCTTGGGATGTGTGACCCTCCCACTGGATCACCATTACAACCACAGACCCAGTAAGATCTGGTTACTTGGGTCTCTGAGGAAATCAGAATGAATGATACTCCTGCCAACCCACCACTGTGGCCACAAGCCTGTGTGTCCCAGTGCCAGGGCTCTCCCATGATGCAAAAAATGAACAAAGAAATAATCCCCAAAAGAAAGAAAAGGAGGAAATTCAATAAAGGGAACTAAATGAAATAGAGGAATGCAATATGTGAAAAAATAATTCAAAGTAAGGTTCATAAGCTGGATAGATGAGAAAATCAACAACTTATGTGAGAATCAACTTATGCTTAGTGAAATAAGCCAGTCTATGAAGGAGAAGCACCACATGATCTCATTCATTTGTGGATAATAAAGAACATTGTAAATTGAAGAACAAAAGGATAGATACAGAGGCAGTAAAGCATCAAACAGACTGTCAATTTATAGCAGGAAGATTAAGGAGAGGTGGGGTAGATAAGAGATCAATCGAAGGACTTGTATGCATGCATATAAGCATAACCAATGAACATAGACACTGGGGGCTTGGGGTATGCCTGGGAGGAAGGGGGGGGGCAACGGGGAGATATGTATACATGTAACACAATAAAAAAATTAAAAAATAAATTAAAAAGAGAGAATCAAGGGGAAATAAAAAATGATATAGCTACAATAAAAAACACACAGGAAGGCTTCAACAGTAGACTAGAAGAAGTGGAGTATTGAATTTAGTGAGTTACAAGACAATGAAAGGAAACACACTCATCAGAAGAGCAATTGGAGAAAAAAATTAGAAAACAGGAGAGCCAAAGCAAGCTTTGGGGAAAAATGAAATGAAGTAACATACACATAATAGTGGTGAATGCTGGACAAAAAGAGGAACAAGGATTTAAAAATCTATTTGAAGAAATAATGACAGAAAACATCCCAAATTTGGGAAAGAAAAAAAAAAACCAGCACAGAGAGTCCAAAACAAAATGAACCCAAAAAGACCTCACCAAGACAGGTCATAATTACAATGGCAAACGTTAATGACAAAAATCTCTGTCTGTCTGAAGACGGAGATTTACCTACAAAGGCTCTCCCAGTAGATTACTAACAGATTTTTCAACAGAAACACATCAGACCAGAAGTGAATGGAATGAAGTATATAAAGTGATGTAAAGCAAGAGACTGAATCAAAGACTACTCTATCCAGGAAGGGTATCATTCAAATTTGAAGGGGGAATCAGTAGCTTCGCAGACAAAAAAAAAAAAAAAAGGCTAAGGGACCTCCTCACTCCCAAGCCAGCAATGCAAGAAATGCTGAAGAGACTGTTGTAAAGAGAAGAACTGGAAATGGAAGAAGGAACACAGACATAAATAACAAAAAATGGCTTAAAAAAGTACCTATCAACAATAATGTTTTTAAAAAAAATGGACTAAATGCTCCAATCAAAAGATAGTGAGTGGCTGAATGGATAAGAAAACATGACACATATATATATGCTGTCCACAAGAACTCCACTGCAGAACAAGGGACTCACACAGACTTAAAATGAAGGGATGGAAATACATTTTTCAGGCAAATGGGGATGAAAAAAATATCTGGGGTAGCAATACTTATCTCTAACAAAATAAACCTAAAAGTGAAGGCCATAATGAGAGATAAAGGCCACTTTATAATACTAAAGGAATTAATATAAGAGGGTATAACTCTGGTAAACTTATATGCACCAATGCAGAAGCATGCAAATACATTAAAAAAAAAACTTCTGGAAAATATCAAGGGAGAGATCGACAACAATACAATCATAGGAGGAAACTTTACTACTGCATTGACAGCACTGGATACTTCCTCTAGACAAAAAATCAGCAAGTAAACAGCAATCTTAAATGACTCACTACAACAGGTGGATTTAATCGACATCTTTAGAACTGTTTCCCCCAAAGATACAGAATATATATTTTTCTCAAGTTCACACTGGACATATTAAAGACAGACCATATATTGGGCCACTAACAAAGTCTCTTCATATTCAAGAAGATTGAAATCATATCAAGCATCATCTCATCTCTCAATGGCATCTCATCTCTCAATGGCATAATATTAGAAATAAAATACAATAAAAACTATAAAAAATTCAAACACTTGGAGGCTGAATAGCATGTTATTAAACAATGATTGTGTTACCGAAAAGATCAAAGAAGAAATATAAAACATCCTGGAGGAGGCGGAGCCCACACCATCTTGAAGGGAAACAGGGCCTTTGTTTGGGAACTCAACAACACCGCCAGCTAGATGGGTATTGGAGTTGCCCTGTGACCCCAAAGCCACTCCAGCCAGAGTCCCGCAAACCTGCAGACCCGTGGACCCTGTATTCCCGAGGACCTTGGGACCTCCGCCTCCAAAGCAGTGAGTGCAACTGCCCCCTCCCCAGCGACATTGGCGGGGTTGCGGCATCGGCCACACAGAGGTCCCAGCTTGCAATCTCGCCTGTCACTGCGCACACAGTGTGCAGCGTGCCTTCCACCAGTTTCTGGACACCCTGTTCCCTGTGTTTACACGTCAGTCCACGCCTGCAGAACTCCCAGGTCAACGCGTTTCTGCACACGTCCACAGCAGGCCTTAGCGCCAGTTGACAGACACCCTAGTTTCTGTGTTTGCAAGTCAGGTTCGGGCCGGCTGTGGTTTCAACTAAGGTTACACATTAGTATTCCCCCCCAACCTCCCACACGCAGAACTCCTGGGTCAACGTGGTTCCGCACACGTCTGCAGCAGGCCTTCTCATCAGTTTGCAGACAACCCAGTCCCTGCTTTTTCGTGTCAGGGCCGCCTGTGATGCTATCTAGTTTGTGGAGCTCCCTAGTCACTGGAATTTGCATTATGCCCTTGGGGCCTCTGCCCAAGGTAGGTTTTCAGCAACACATTTATGGTGGTCCACCCCTTAAACAGTGCCTGGGAGCCCTTGTGGATGTGATTCTTTAACTCTCAACACCACAGCCATGTCTCTCCAGGGTGTAGGCCTCTGAGACACATCACCCTGACAGACGGGTCCTTGATGCCATGGTGTATCCCTGCTAGGCATGAGTGATCTCAATTAAGGGTGCAAAACAGCAAAAATAAGGACACTCCTTTCCACAGCTGCCAAATTCTACACACCACAGTTGTGCTGCTCAAGCTCACAGATCTACATCAAGAGAACCCAAATAGCTCAAGTAGGAAACTACAATAAATTTGTTAACACAGGAGAACTGAGAGAATACACTAGTAGCACCCCCCCCCAAAAAAAAAGCAAACAAATAAACAAAAACTTGGGTATTAAAACAATTGGATCTACAATTAACACATTACAAGAAAACATGGGAAGACATAAAAGTAATCTCCAAAGGAAAGAAAAAGAGGAATCACCAGAAAGGGAGTTAGATGAAATTGAAGTGACCAGCCTTTCAGAGAAAGAGTTCAGAGATATGGTTTTAAGAATGTTTAAACAGATAGAAGACAAATACACAAAACTCAATGACAATATCACACAACTCAATGAGAACTATAAGGAGCTGAATGAGAATGTCACCAATATGAAACAAAACCAAGAGGAGATGAAGAATGAAATAGCAGCAATAAGGAACACAATGGAAGGCCAAAACGGTAAACTAGAAGAGGCTGAGTACCGCATCAGCGAATTAGAAGACAAGGTAGGAAAAACACACACACACAGTAACAACTGGAAAAAAGACTTAAAAAACAAGAAGAGAGCCTAAGAGAGCTTTGGTACAACACAAAACAAAACAATATAAGCTTAATTGGGATACCAGAAGGAGTGGAAGAAAATCAAGGAATAGAAAACCTATTTGAAGAAATAATGACAGAAAATTTCCCTGATATTGACAAGGAAAAAAATATGAAAGCCCAAGAAGTACACAGAGTCCCAAAGAAGCTGAACCCAAAAAAACCGACACCAAGACACATCATAATTAAATTGGCAAAAACTAAGGACAAAGTAAGAATCTTAAAGGCAGCCAGAGAGAGACAGAAAGTTACCTATAAGGGATCTCCTATTAGAATAGCAACTGATTTCTCAACAGAAACACACCAGGCCAGAAGGTAATGGAATGAAATATTAAAAGTGATGCAAAACAAGGGTCTGAACTCAAGAATACTATACCCAGCAAGGCTATCATTCAAAATTGAAGGTGGAATCAGGAGCTTTACAGACAAGAAAGGGCTAAGAGAGTTTATCACTACCAAGCAAATAATGCAAGAAATGCTAAAGGGACAGCTCTAAAAAGAAGAAAGAGAAAGGCAAAAAAAAAAAAACTAAGGAAAAATATGAAAACAAACATGAACTTGTCAATAATATCATTAAACATAAATGGGTTAAATGCACCAATCAAAAGACATAGGGTAGCTGAATGGTTAAGAAAACAGGACCCATACAGTTGCTGTCTACAAGAGACGCACCTCCGAGAAAAGGATTCACACAGACTGAGAGTGAAGGGATGGAAAAATATTTTTCAGGCAAATAGAAATGAGAAAAAAGCTGGGGTAGTGATACTTATATCTGATAAAATAGACCTCAAAGTAAAGGCTATAACAAGAGATAAGGAAGGTCACTACATAATACTAAAAGGAGCAATTCATCAAGAAGATATAACTCTAGTAAACATATACGCACCTAATACAGGAGCCCCTAAATACATAAAAAAAAAAACTCCTGGAGGATATCAAGAGAGAGATCGACAACAATACAATCATAGTAAGGGATTTTAATACACTACTGACAAATCTGGACAAATCCTCAAGACAAAAAAATCAGCCAAGAAAAAGCAATTTTAAATAACTCACTAGATTAGATGAACTTAATTGACATCTTCAGAGCATTTCACCCCAAAGCTACAGAATACCCATTCTTCTAAAGTGCACACGGGACATTCTCAAAAATTGACCATATATTGGGGGGTAAGCAACGTCTCCCCAAATTCAAAAAGATTGAAATCATATCAAGCATTTCCTCAGACCACAATGGCATAAGATTAGAAATAAACTACATGGCAATCATCAACAAATCAACAAATGACAAGTGTTGGTGAGGATGCAGAGAAAAAGGAACCCTTGTGCACTGTTGGTGGGAATGCAGACTGGTGTAGAACTGTGGAGAACAGTATGGAGTTTCCACAAAAAACTAAAAATGGATCTCCAATTTGACCTTGTAATACCACTCTTAGGAATTTATCCTAAGAAATCACAAACACCAATCAGAAAGGATTTATGCACCCCTATGTTCATAGCAGCACAATTTACAATAGCTACAATTTGGAAACAGCCTAGGTGACCATCAGCAGATGAGTGGATCAGAAAACTATGGTATATCTACACAATGGATTTCTATGCTACCATTAAAAAGAATGAATTCTTACCATTTGCAGCAACCTGGATGGAACTGGAGAGCCTTATGCTTAGTGAAATAAGCCAGTCAATGAAGGAGAAGCATCACATAATCTCACTCATTTGTGGATAATAAATAACATTATAAACTGATGAAAAAAAGGATATATACAGAGGCAGTAAAGAATCAAACAGATAGTGAAATTACAGCAGGAAGATTAAGGTTAGGTGGGGTAGATAAGAGATCAATCAAAGGACTTGTATGCATGCATATAAGCATAACCAATGAACATAGACACTGGGGGGTTGGGGTATGCCTGGGAGGGAGGGGGAGCAATGGGGAGATATGTATAAAAAATTAATTTAAAAAAGAAAAAAAAAGAAAAGAAATAAACTACAATAAAAACATTCCAAAAAATTCAAACACTTGGAAGTTGTATAGCATGTTACTAAACAATGATTGGGTTATAAACCGGATAAAAAAAGAAATTAAAAATTTTCTGGAGACTAATGACAATAAAAACACAACAACACAAATGCTATGAGACACAATTAAAGCAGTGCTGAGAGGGAAGTTTATAGCTCCACAGGCCTGCCTCAAAAAAAACAAGAAAAAATGGTAATGAATCAACTAACTCAACAACTCAAAGAATTAGAAAGAGAACAACAAGAAAAACCCAATGTGAGCAGAAGGAAGGAAATAATAAAGATCACAGAAGAAATGAATGAAATAGAGACCAAAAAAAAAAAAAGATACAAAAAGTCAACCAAACAAAGAGCTGGTTCTTTGAAAGAATAAACAAGATTGATGAACCTCTAAGCAGGCTCACCAAGAAGCATAAAGAAAGGACCCAAATAAACAAAATCAGACATGAGAGAGGGGAAATAACTACAGACCGCACAGAAATGCAAAGGATTGTTAAAAACTATTATGAACAACTCTATTCTAACCAATTTCACAACCTAGAGGAAATGGACAGATTCCTAGAAAACACACAACCTTCCAAAACACACAGGAAGATTCAAAAAATCTCAACACACTGATAACTAAGGAAGAAATTGAAAGAGTCATCAAAAAGATTCCAGTAAACAAAAGCCCAGAGCCAGACGGCTCCACAGGGGAATTTTACGAAACATTCATAGAAGAAGTTAAACCCATTCTTCTCAGACTATTCCAGAAAATTGAAGAGGAAGGAACACTTCCAAACTCCTTCTATGAAGCCAGCATCACCCTAATACCAAAACCCGATAAAGATAACACAATGAAAGAATTACAGACCAATATCCCTCATGACTATAGGCGCCAAAATCCTCAACAAAATACTAGCAAATCAAATTCAGCAGTACATTAGAAAGATTATACACCATGACCAAGTAGGATTTATCCCAGGGATGCAAGGATGGTACAATATCTGCAAATCAATAAACGCAATACATCACATAAACAAATTGAGAGATAAAAATCACATAGTCATATCAATTGATGCAGAAAAAGCATTCAACAAAATCCAACACCCTTCCTTAATAAAAACTCTCAACAAGGTAGGAATAGAAGGATCATACCTCAACATAATAAAAGCCATATATGACAAACCCACAGCCAACATCATACTCGATGGGCAAAAACTAAAACCATTCCCCGTAAAAACAAGAAGAAGACAGGGATACCCACTTTCACCACTTCAATTTAACATAGTGCTGGAAGTATTAGCCATTGCTATCAGACAAGAAAAAGAAATAAAAGGCATCCAAATAGGAAAAGAAGAAGTAAAACTATCCTTATTTGCAGATGACATGATACTGTACATAGAAAACCCTAAAGACTCCATCAAAAAATTAGTAGACTTGATAAATGAATTCAGCAATGTTGCAGGATACAAAATTAACACCAAGAAATCTTTGGCATTTCTATATACCAATAATAAACTTATAGAAAGAGAGACTAAAACAGCAATCCCATTTGCAATAGCACCAAAAAATTAAGATATCTAGGAATAAACTTCACTAAGGAGGTAAAAGACCTATATGCAGAAAACTACACAACTCTAAAAAAAGAGAGGAAGACATAAACAGATGGAAGAACATACCATGTTCATGAATAGGCAGAATCAATATCATCAAAATGTCTATTCTACCAAAAGCAATTTATAAATTCAATGCAATCCCCATGAAAATACCAAAGGCATACTTCACAGACCTAGAAGGAACTATCCAAAAATTCATCTGGAATAAAAAAAGACCCCAAATACCTGCAGAAATCCTTAGAAAGAAGAACAAAATAGGTGATCTCAATGCCAGATTTCAAGCTGTATTACAAAGCCACTGTTCTCAAAACTGCCTGGTACTCACACAAGAACAGACACATAGATCAATGGAACAGATAGAGAACCCAGAAATCCACGGAAACCACCATGCTCAATTAATATTTGACAAAGGAGGCACGAACATACAATGGAGTCAAGACAGTCTCTTCAACAAATGGTGTTGGGAAAATTGGACAGAAACATGCAAAAAAATGAAACTAGATAACTAACTTAGACCATACACAAAAATAAACTCAAAATGGATAAAGGGCTTAAACATAAGATGGGAAATCATAGAAATACTACAGGATTCCACAGGCAGCAAAATCTCAGACATTTGTGGAAAGAACTTCTTCACAGACACAGCTCTTCAGGCAATGGAAACTAAAGAAAAAGTAAACAAATGGGACTACTTCGAAATAAAAAGCTTTTGCACTGCAAAGGAAACAATCAACAAAACAACAAGGAAGCCCACTTCATGGGAGAACATATTTGTCAATTATATCAATGACAAGGGTTTAATCTCCAACATTTTCAGGGAACTCATATAATTTCACCAAAAGAAGATAAACAACCCAATCAAAACATGAGCAACTGGTCTAAATAGGCACTTCTCAAAAGAAGACAGAAGGAAGGCCAAGAGACATATGAAAACCAGCTCAAAGTCACTAATCTTCAGAGAGATGCAAATCAAAACAACAATGCGGTACCATCTCACACCTATCAGAATGGCTATCATCAACAAAACAACAAACGACAAGTGTTGGCGAGGATGCAGAGAAAAAGGATCCCTCGTGCACTGCTGGTGGCAAAGCAGACTGGTGCAGCCACTGTGGAGAACAGCATGGAGTCTCCTCAAAAAACTAAAAATGGAACTTCCATTTGACCCAGTGATCCCACTTCTAGGAATATACCCCAAGAAACTAGAAACTCCAATCAGAAAAGATATGTGCTCCCCAATGTTAGTAGCAGCACATTTCACCATAGCTAAGATGTGGAAACAGCCTAAGAGCCCATCAACAGATGATTGAATTAAAAAACGGTGGTACATCTACACAATGGAATACTATGCTGTGGTAAAAAAAGAAAGGAGCTCATACTATTTGCAACAACATGGATGGAGATGTAGAGCATTATGCTTAGTGAAATAAGCCAGGCAGAAAAAGACAAATATCACATGATCTCACTCATCTGTGGAATATAATGAATGACATAGACTGATAATCAAGATCAAATCTAGAGAATGAGGAACATCAAACAAAGCATCAAACCTTGGGGAAGGTGGGGGTTGGTGGGAATAAGGGGGAGAGATCAACAAAGGGACTTTTGTACATGCGTATGAGCATAAGGATTGGGCACAGACAATGGGGAAGGTGTGGCAGAAGAGGGAATCCATACAGTGGTCTCCATAACCTTAACAGAAATTACTTCATGAGACAAAGATTTTTAAATGAAATTCTGAAACATGAAAATCATTTTGGAAGGAAATAAAGAGAAGTTTCCTTTAAACGTCATAAGAATCGTAATTGAAAGTCAATATATTTGGCTGCTTGAGCTAAGGTAAGTAATCTGTGCTTTTGCCTCCCTGAAATACTTTATATAAAGTTACAAAAAGAAATTGTCAGCCCATTTGAAATTGAACTGCCATGGCCTAGAACAAAGAATATCTTTACATTATATTATCCTACAATATCATTTAATTTTTGATATTTCACAACAACCTATTGTACAACTACCCCAAACAAACATATAAACTAATTCTTTGAATGTATAGCAGCAATTTAAAAAGAGGCCATGAAAGGATTCAATTCCTTTCAGAAGGAATTGAGGCACTGGGAAGGCACTTGAGCATTGTATACTGGCCCTCTTTCCTCTCTTGCCAAGAGAGACCTTCTTCTCATAACCCAATGGCCCTCAGCTGTAGCCTGAGCTCACTATTGATGCTGAGCTCAAAGCATAGAGGCGGTTGGTACAATGGATCTGTCTCTTGCCAAATGGTGTGAGCTGAGCCCTCCCTGGAGAAGGAACCTGAATTCCCTGAGATAAGTGAACAGTGCTGGGACCCCCGGCAGCAGGCGAGGGGATCCCGAAGGCAGGTGCTGGGCGTGGAGGCCAGGGCGCATAAGCTACCATGGAGACAGAACTGAACCTCACCACACCCTGCTTGACCCCTGAGGATGACTGGTTAGCCATAAACAGGTAAGATTCCTCAGGGAAGGAACAACCTAAGACAGGCACAGTCACACAGGGGCCACTAGGAGAGAACTTGGGATCAACAGAAGTGGGGCACAGACCCTCACCCCCCCACCAACCTTGCAGTGGTCTGAACCTATACCCCTTCTGAGGGTGGTCTCCTGCCCCCATATATACCTCGCTTCCCATACTCAGCACAGATTGGGACCCAGGTAACAGACAGAAACATGCCAACAGCAGCTGCCCTATAGCTAAATTCATCCTAGCACTAGGAATGCTCAGTGCCAACTCAGTGCAAATAAACCTTTTCACTAATATATACGGAGTAATCTAAGATTGTTTGGAGAGTATTAAATTTGATGTAAAAGAGTTATCAAGCTCTCAGATTAATTTAAATTGGTGAACTGAAATAAGCAAACACCCAAGAAAATTTAAGTGTACTGGATAAAAAGCTGTTTCTAAAGTATTAATTAAAATTTCTATTAATAGCTCATCTCATTGTAAAATTGCTTAATATGTAAGAACAGAAAACAGGCCTATTTGTGTACAAAAAGTTAAAATTTAAAGTTATCAAGATTGTATTAAATAACTTTACTAATTCTCCATTAATCAAAAAAGGGGGGGTGGGAGTAGGATAATAGCATGTAAGGAAAAATATCTGGTAAGTAAATTACATTAAGAAAATTTTCACTTTAGAAAATTAATTTCCATTTGTAATGCTAATAGCAAGACACCCATGAAAAACACACATGGTGTCAAAATAAGCCGAAGGAAAAGCGGGTAATCAAAAATAAAAAGGATCCCAAGTCAATTTTATAGAAAAGATTCCTTTATTAACTCTTGGTCGAGAATATGTTTATATACTTTCAGAAAACAAGTCCAAGACCAAGTGGACTCCTGCAACAGAGAGGAACTGACAGGTCTGCGCCAAACATGAAGGCAAGAGGAGAAACAGTCCACAGATGGAAGACGATGACTACGCCTTGCCATGTGAGCAGTTAGCAACTGAGCATCGCTACAGGATGCCCAGGACCCAACCAGAGAGGGTCGGACCTGCATCGCCACCATTTTTCCAGTATCCAGATACCATTGATAACATGTACACATAAGGAACTGTCTGACATTGAAACTGGGACTCAAAGCTATCAGACATTGAAATTGGGACTCAATCATTTTTTCTTTTGCTCTAGTCGGTTTATTTCTAGCCTACAGGGTAAAGATGTTTTTAAAGATAAGAATCAGGTGGTGGGAGTGGGAGCAGACGCAGAGTCAAAGAGGCAATGAACAGACGTCGTGCTACAGTGGGAATGCAGGGGAAGTTGGGGAAGGGGGGACTATAGGAGATCAATCAAATGATTGTATGCATGTGTTTGTGGGAATAGGCAGTGGATACAGGGCAATGGGGGAAGGCGGGGGGGATTGATGAGGGCATGTATGGGGGGGTGAGTAGGGCAATAAGGGGAAAAAATAATAAATAAATTTTAAAAAATAAAATAAAATAAAGAAATAATGACTGAAAACTTCCCACATTTGGTAAAAGAAATACACTTTCAAGTCCAGGAAGCACACTGAACCCCATATAAAAGGAATCCAAAGAGGACTACACCAAGACACATCATAATTAAAATACCAAGAGCTAAAGACAAAGAGAATATTAAAAGCAGCAAGAGAAAAACAGTAAATTACCAACAAAGGAGCAGCCATATGATTGTCAGCTGATTTCTCAACAGAAACGATGCAGGCCAGACTGGAGTGGCAAGAAATATTCAATATTCAATATAGCAAGAACCTACAACCAAGAATACTCTATCCAGCAAAGCTATCATTCAGAATTGAAGGGCAGATAAAGAGCTTCACAGATAAGTAAAAGCTAAAGGAGTTCATCAACTCCAAACCAGTATTATATGAAATGCTGAAAGGTACTCTTTTAGAAGAGGAAGAAGAAAAAGGTAAAAGATAAAAAATTATGAACAACAAATACATATCTATCAACAAGTGAATCTAAAAATTAAATGAATTAAAAATTTGATCAACAAAATAAACTGGTGAATATACTAGAATCAGGAACACATATTTTTTTTTCCGCCTCAATTGATTTTACCTTTTTAATTATTACATTTTTGTTTTCAACTAGTATTATTACTACTACTATTTTACCTTATAGGGAAAAAAACAAGTGTCATTTTGTTGTCTCTTTATTTTTCTTCAGGATTAGAGTTTTACATTCTATTTTCATCTTTCCTGTAGCAAAATTTTTCTCCAACTCAACTCTACCTTTATGCCAACACTTTCCTCCTAACTTTCCACATTTTGTTGTCTTGTTTCTCTTTCCCTTTTCCAACTTTATATTCTCCCTATTCTTTCTCTTTACCTGGTTAAAATTTCACCCCACTTATATATCTAATTTCAAATCCCCTACTACAAGTCCATACAAATCTCTCTCCTCTTGTCTACACTAGCCAAAAAGTTGTTTTTTTCTCTATGTCCTTTTGTTGCTATTTGCCTGAACAGTGATTATATCTATTTTTTGAATTTTTTCTGTGAGATTGTTTTAGCTTATTCTACTTTTTTTATTTTGCTTTTTGCTTGCTTTTGTTTTCTACCTCTCTTTTCCCTCACCTCCCTCGATACCAGTTGTTATCTGCAGTTTGTATTAATCTCTAGGTACTGGTTGCTGGCTTTTATTGGGATTAGTGACTGTTCTATTGGAGTTTTCGCCTGACATCTATATTTTGTTCCACTTTTCTCTCTTATCCGCTTTCTTTTCTCTCTGACTTCGTCTCTCTTCCTCCTTTTCTTTTTCTTCTTCTCCTTTATTTTATTTTATTTTATTTTATTTTATTTTTTGTTCACTTAGTTACTTATTTTTTTCTCCCTCTCCCAATCTGACTTTGGCACTTCTTTCCTTTATTTTTGCCTCATTTTCCTCTTCTCCTTTCTCTACTTACGCCTAATTTGTCTTTCATTGGTGGTCACCTTTTTGGTGATTATTAACATCGTGAATACATTTCTGTTCAGTGCCTTGTGTGCTGTACCGGGTCGTGTTGTAGTTTGTGCCTTTGAGTCAACGTAGGAGAGAGAACTACATAACCAGACACTAGGAGAAGAAAAACCATGGGACGAAGAAGAAACAGCCCACATATGACAGAAAGACAGGTATAACCAGAAAAGGAAGTAAATGAAATAGAAGCAGAAATAAGCCTGCCAGAGAAAGAATTCAGAGAAATGATCATAAGGTGGATGAAAAGAATGGAAGACAAAATCAACAATCTGAGTAAGAACCAAGAGGAAATGAAGAAGAAGCATAAAGAAATGCACAAAGAAATAAAAAATGACATCACTGCTTTAAAGAACTCAATAGAAAGTGTCAAAAATAGACTAGAAAAAGCAGAGGACCACATCAGTGAGCTAGAGAACACGGTAGGGAAAATACCCAAGTACAGCAGCTTTTAGAAAAAAAATTAAAAAGCAAGAGGAGAGCCTAAGGGAATTTTGGGATAACACGAAAAAAAACAACATCCACATAATGGGGGTTCCAGAAAGAGTGGAAACTGAACAAGGATTAGAGACCCTCTTTGAAGAAATAATGACAGTAAGTTTCCCCAATATAGGAAAGGAAAAACCCACACAAATCCAAGAAGCTCACAGAGTCCCAAGCAAAATTAACCCCAACAAAACGACACCAAGGCACATTATAATTAAATTGGCAAACAGCAACAACAAAGCAAGAATCTTAAAAGCAGCCAGAGAGAAACAGAAAGTTACCTACAAAGGAACCCCCATAAGACTAGCTACCGATTTTTCAACAGAAACTGATCAGGCCAGAGGGGAATGGAATGAAATATACAACGTCATGCAAAGGAAGGGACTTAACCCAATAATATTGTACACTGCAAGGCTTTCAATCAAAATTGAAGGTGAAATCAAAAGCTTCACAGACAAAAAAGGACTAAGGGAATATATTACCACCAAACCAGCAATGCAAGAAATGTTAAAGGGTCTGCTATAATAAAAAGAAATAGGAAGCAAAGAAGGAACTCGGGGTAAAGACTAAAAATGGTGATGGATAAATACCTATCAATAATAACATTAAATGTAAATGGATTAAATGCTCCAATCAAGAGACAGAGGGTAATCAATTGGATAAGAAAACATGATCCACATATCTGCTGTCTACAAGAAACTCACCTCAGGAAAAGAGATGCACACCGATTGATGGTGAAGGGATGTAGGATGGTATTTCAGGCAAATCGAAATGAAAAAACAGCTGGGGTTGCAATACTTATATCTGACAAATTATATCTCAAAGTGAAGGACATAACAAGAGATAAAGAAGGCCGATTCATAATACTAAAGGGAACAATCCAACAAGAAGATATAACTCTGGTAAACATATACGCACCCAATAAAGGAGCACCTAAATACATCAAAAAAACTCCTGGAGGGTATTAAGGGAGAGATTGACAGGAATACAATCCTAGTAAGAGACTTTAATACCCCACTGTCACCACTGGACAAATCCTCTAAACAAAAAATCAGCAAAGAAACATCAATCCTAAATGACTCACTAGACCAGATGGAATTAACTGACATCTTCAGAACATTTCACCCCAAAACCACAGAATATAGATTCTTCTCCAGTGCACATGGGTCATTTTCAAAGAGAGACCATAAGCTGGATCATAAGAAACGTCTCTTCACATTCAGGAAGATAGAAATCATATCAAGCATTTTCTCAGACCACAGTGGAATAAAACTGGAAATCAACTATAATAAAAACAATAGAAAGAAATCAAACCCATGGAGACTAAACAGTATGCTATTAAACAATGACTGGGTAACCAGAGAGATCAAGAAAGAAATAAAAAACATCATGGCAACAAATGACAATGAGAACACAACAATACAAAATTTATGGGACACAGTGAAAGCCATCTTGAGAGGGAAGTTCATAGCCCTACAAGCCTACTGCAAAAAACAGGAAACAATGGAAATAAATTACCTAACCCTACAACTCAAAGAGCTAGAATGAGAGCAACAAGATAAGCCCAGTGTACGCAGAAGGAAAGAAATAGTGAAGATCAGAGTGGAGATAAACAACTTGGAGATCAAAGAAACAATTCAAAAGATCAACAAAACCAAGAGCTTGTTCTTTGAAAGGATAAACAAGATTGATGGACCTCTAGCCAGGCTCACCAAGAAGCAAAGAGAGAAGACCCAAATAAACAAAATCAGAAATGAAAGAAGAGAAATAACAACAGACCCTGTGAAAATACAAAGGATTGTTAAAAAATAATATGAACAACTTTATTCCAACAAACTGGACAACCTGAAAGAAATGGACATTTTCCTAAAAAATATAACCTTCCAAAACTCAACGAGGAGGAATGTAAACATCTCAATAGTCCAATAACTATGGAAGAAATTGAAGCAGTCATCAAAAATCTTCCAGCAAAGGAAAGCCTGGGACCAGATGGCTACACAGGAGAATTTTTCCAAAGATTCAAGGAAGAATTAAAACGTATCCTCCTCAGACTATTCAAAAACATTCAAGAAGGAACACTTCCAAACACCTTCTATGAAGCCAGCATCACCCTAATACCAAAACCAGATAAATACAACACAATGAAAGAGAATCATAGGCCAATATCTCTCATCAACACAGATGCTAAAATCCTCAACAAAATTCTAGCAAATCGGATCCAGCATCAGAAAAATCATATACCATGACCAAGTAGGATTCATCCCAGGAATGCAAGGATGGTACAATATCGGCAAATCACTAAACATGATACACCACATAAACAAATTGAGAGATAAAAATCACATTGTCATATCAATTGACACAGAAAAAGCATTTGACAAAATCTAGCACCCTTTCTTGATAAAAACTCTCAGCAAAGTGGGAATAGAAGGAGCATACCTCAACATCATAAAAGCCATATATGATAAACCCACAGCTAACATCATACTCAATGGGCAAAAACTAAAACCATTTCCCCTAAGAACAGGAACAAGACAGGAATGCCCACTCTCACCTCTCCTGTTCGACATAGTACTGGAAGTATTACCCACTGCAATTAGACAAGAAGAATAAATAAAAGGCATCCAAATTGGAAAAGAAGAAGTAAAGCTGTCCTTATTTCCAGATGACATGATACTGTACATAAAAAACCCGAAGGACTCTATAACAAAACTAATTGACTTAATTAATGAAATCGGCAATGTAGCAGGATACAAAATTAATCCTAAGAAGTCTGTGGCATTTCTATACACTAATAGTGAAATTACAGAAAGAGAGACTAAAAAACCAATCCCATTTACCATCGCACCAAAAAAATAAAGATACCTAGGAATAAACCTAACTAAAGATGTAAAAGACCTATATGCAGAAAACTACAGGACAGTGAAAAAAGAGATAGAGGAAGATGTTAACAGATGGAATAGCATACCATGCTCATGGATTGGGAGAATCAACACCATTAAAATGTTCATACTACCCAAAGCAATCTACAGATTCAATACGCTACCCATTAAAATACCAATGACATATTTCACAGACCTAGAAAAAATTCTTCATAGATTCATCTGGAACAAAAAAAAAAAAGACCACGAATAGCTACAGCAATTCTGAGAATGAAGAATAAAGTAGGTGGAATCTCACTACCAGATTTCAAGCTATATTACAAAGCAACTGTTCTCAAAACAGCCTGATACTGGCACAAGAACAGGTATATAGACCAATGGAATACAATAAAGAACCCAGATATCCACCCAAACCACTATGCCCAACTAATATTTGACAAAGGAGGCATGAACATTCAATGGAGCCAAGATAGCCTCTTCAATAAATGGTGTGGGGAAAATTGGACAGATACATACAAAAAAATGAAACTGGACCACCAACTTACACCAAATACAAAATAAACTCAAAATGGATACAAAACTTAAACATTAGAAGGGAAGCTATAAAAATACTAGAGGAATCCACAGGCAGCACAATCTCAGACCTATGCCGAAAGAACTTCTTACTGATACTGCTCCAAAGGCAATGCAAGCTAAAGAAAAAATAAACAAATGGGACTACATCAAAATAAAAAGTTTTGCACAGCAAGAGAAACCATCAACAAAACAACAAGAAAGCCCACTGTATGGGAGAACATATTTGCAAATATTATCTCTGATAAAGGTTTAATCTCCAAAATCTATAGCAACTTATACAACTTAATAAAAGTAAGAAAAACGATCCAATAGAAAAATGGGCAACGGACCTAAATAGAACCTTTTCAAAAGACGACAGAAGGAAGGCCAAGAGACACATAAAAACATGTTCAAAGTCATTAATCGTCCGAGAGATGCAAATCAAAATGACAATGCGATACCATCTTACACCGGTCAAAATGGCAATCATCAACAAATCAACAAACGACAAGTGTTGGCGAGGATGCGGAGAAAAAGGAACCCTTGTGCACTGTTGGTGGGAATGCAGACTGGTGCAGCCACTTTGGAGAACAGTATGGAGTTTCCTCAAAAAACTAAAAATGCATCTCCCATTTGACCCTGTAATCCCACTCTCAAGAATTTATCCTGAGAAATTACAAACACCAATCAGAAAGGATTTATGCACTCCTATGTTCATAGCAGCACAATTTACAATAGCTACAATTTGGAAACAGCCTAGGTGCCCGTCAGCAGATGAGTGGATCAGAAAACTGTGGTACATCTACACAATGGAATTCTATGCTGCCATTAAAAAGAAGGAATTCTTACCATTTGCAGCAACCTGGTTGGAACTGGAGAACCTTATGCTTAGTGAAATAAGCCAGTCAATGAAGGAGAAGCATCACATGATCTCACTCATTTGTAGATAATAAAGAACATTATAAACTGATGAACCAAAAGATACCGAGGCAGTAAAGCATCAGACTGTGAAATTACAGTAGGAAGTTTAAAGTTAGGTGAGGTAGATAAGAGATCAATCAAAGGACTTGTATGCATGCATATAAGCATAACCAATGAACAAAGACAGTGGGGGGTTGGCGTATGCCTGTGAGGGAGGGTGGGCAATGGAGAGATATGTATAAAAAATAATAAAAAATGGAGAGACTACAAGTGTCATAGGTTTGTGTATGTGTGATATGTGTGTGATAAATAAATTAATATGTGAAGAGAAATACTAGTAATAAACATTCAAGACATGCAAAAAAAGAAAGAAAAGCCTGTGTAAACAGAAGGAAGGAAATAATAAAGATCAGAGTTGAGATAAATGACACAGAGACAAAAAGAATCAACAAAACCAAGAGTTGGTTCTTGGAAAGGATAAACTAGATTGATGAGCCTATAGTGAGACTCAACAAGAACCAAAGAGAGAGGATCCAAATGAACTAAATCAGAAATGAAAAAATGAAATAACAGCAGACCCTACTGAAATACAAAGGATTGTTATAAAATACTATGAACAATTATATTCTAACAAACTGGACAACCTGGAGGAAATGGACATATTCCTAGAAAACTGTAAACTTCCAAAACTCAATCAGGAAGAATCTAAACATCTCAATAGGCCAATAACTATGGAAAAAATTGAAGAAGTCATCAAAAAGCTTCCAGCAAACAAAGGCCCAGGGTCATACTGCTTCACAGGGGAGTTTCACCAAACATTCAAGGAAGAATTTAAACCTATACTCCTCATATTATTCAAAAAAATTCAAGAAGAAGAAACAGTTTCATGTTCCATCTATGAAGTCAGCATCACCCTAATGCCAAAATCAGACAAAGACAACACAATGAAAGGTAATTATAGGTCAATATCCCTCATGAACATTTATGACAAAATCCTCAATGAAATTCTAGCAAATCGGATCCAGCAGTGCATCAGAAAGATCATACATCATGACCAAGTAGGATTTATCCCAGGAATGCAGGGAGTGTACAATATCCCCAAATCAATAAATGTGACACATCACTTAAACAAATTGAGAGACAAAAATCACATGATTTTAAACAAATTGAGAGACAAAAATCAATTGATGCAGAAAAAGCATTTGACAAAATCCAACATCCTTTCTTGATAAAAACTCTCAACAAGGTGGGACTAGAAGGATCATACCTCAACATAATAAAATCCATATATGATAAACCTACAACTAACATCATACTCAATGGGCAAAAACTAAAACCACTTTCCCTAAGAACAGAAACAAGACAGGGATGCCCACTCTCTTCACTCCTGTTGGACATAGTTTGAACTATTAGCCATTTCAATTAGAGAAGAAGAAGAAATAAAAGTCATCCAAATTGGAAAAGAAGAAGTAAAGCTGTCCTTATTTGCAGATGACATGATATTGTACATAAAAAAAAACCCAAAAGACTCCATCAAAAAACTAATTGACTTAATAAATGAATTCAGCAATGTAGCAGAATACAAAATTAACACCAAGAAACCTATGGCATTTCTATACACTAATAGTGAAATTACAGAAAGAGAGACTAAAAAAGCAATCCCATTTACCATTGCACCAAAATTTAAGATATCTAGCAATAAATTTAACTAAGGAGGCAAAAGACCTATAGGCAGAAAACTACAGGACACTGAAAAAAGAGTAGAGTAAGATGTAAACAGATGGAAGAGCATACCATGCTCATTGATTGGGAGAATCAACATCATTAAAATCTCCATAATATAGATTCAATGCACCTATTAAAATACTAATGGCATATTTCACAGACCTAGAAAGAATTCTCCAAAAATTCATCTGGAACAACAGCAACAAAAAAGACTCCTGATAGCCACAGCAATCTGGAGAAAGAAGAATAAAGTAGGTGGGAATCTCAATACCAGATTTCAAGCTGTATTACAAAGCCACTGTTCTCAAAACTACCTGGTACTCACATAAGAACAGACATATAGACCAATGGAATAGAATAGAGAATCCAGATATTGACCCAAACCACTATGCTCAATTAACATTTGACAAAAGAGGCATGAACATACAATGGAGTCAAGACAATCTCTTCATAAATGGTGTTGAGAAAATTGGACAGATACATGCAAAAAAAATTAAACTGGACCCCCAACTTACATCATACATAAAAATAAACTCAAAATGGATACAGGACTTAAACATAATATGGGAAACCATAAAAGTACTAGAGTAATCCACAGGCATCACAATCTCAGACGTATTCCAAAGGACTTCTTCACTGATACTACTCCCAGGGCAATGGAAGCTAAAGAGAAAAACAAATGGGACTACATCAAAATAAAATCCTTTTGCACAACAAAAGAAACCATCAACAAAACAATAAGAAAGTCCACTATATGTTAAAACATATTTTCAAATGTTATCACTGATAAAGGTTTAATCTCCAACATTTACAGATAACATATACAACTTAATAAAAAGATGATAAATAATCCAATAAAAATGGTCAATGGACCTAAATATAATATTTTTGAAAGAAGACAGATGGAAGGCCAAGAGACAGATGAAAACCTGCTCAAAGTCACTAATTACCCTAGAAATGTTAATCAAAACAATAATGCAATACCATCTCACACCTGTCAGAATGGCAATCATCAACAAATCAAGAAACAAAAAGTGCTGTTAAAGATGCGGAGAAAGTAGGACCCTCATTCACTGCTGGTGGGAATGCAGACTGGTGCAGCCACTGTGGAGAACAGTATGGAGTTTCCTCCAAAAACTAAAAATGGAATTCCCATTTCACCAAGTAATTCCACTCCTAGGAATATATCCTAAGAAACTAGAAACACCATTCAGAAAGTATATATGCACCCCTATGTTCATAGCAGCACACTTTACAATAGCTAAGATTTGGAAACAGCCTAGGTGTCCTTCAGCAGATGACTGGGTCAGAAAAGTATGGTACACCTACAGAATGGAATGCTATGCTGCCATAAAAAAGGAAGGAATTCTTAGCATTTGCAGCAACCTGGATAGATCTGAAAAGCATTTTGCTAACTACTTAAGCATTAAGCCAGGCAATGAACGAAAAATACCACTTGATCTCACTCAGTTATGGAAAATAAATAATATTATAAACTTCTGAACAAATTGATAGATACAGAGGCAGTAAAGCATCAAATAGACTGTCAAATTACAGTGAGAAAGTTAGGGAGAAGTGTGGTAGATAAGCAATCAACCAAAGGACTTGTATGCTTGCCTATTAGCATAACCAAGGGACTCAAGACATTGGGGGGGGGTGGTGAAGGGATGCATGGGAGCTGGGGGGGGCAATGGGAAGATATGTACACATGTAATACATTAATTAAAAAATGGGGAAAACAAAATGAAACAAATCAAAAAGAATACAAAATATGAAGATAGTGTAAGGATCCTCTGTGACAGCTTCAAGCATACCAACATCAGAATTATGGTGGTGCCAGAAGAAGAGAGAGCAAGATACTGAACACCTATTTGAAGAAAAAATGACAGAAAACTTCTCCCATCTGGTGAAAAAAAAATAGCCTTACAAGTCCAGGAAGCGCAGAGAACTCCAAACAAAAGGAATCCAGAGAGGACCACACCAAGACACATCATAATTAAAATGCCAAGAGCAAAAGACAAAGAGAGAATATTAAAAACAGCAAGAGAAAAAGTTAGTTACCTACAAGGAAGCACCAATATGATTGTCAGGTGATTTCTCAATAGAAACTATGCAGGCCAGATGGGAGTGGCAAGAAATATTCAAAGTGATGAATAGTAAGAACCTACAACCAAGATTACCCTACCCAGCAAAGCTATCATTCAGAATTGAAGGGTAGATGAAGAGCTTCATAGATACGAAAAAGCTAAAGGAGTTCAATACTGCCAACCCAGTATTATATGAAATGCTGAAAGGTATTCTTTAAGAAGAGGAAGAAGAAGAAAAAGGTAAAGATAAAAATTATGAACAACAAATATATATCTATCAAGTGAACCTAAAAATCAAGTGAATAAAAAATCTGATGAACAGAATCAACTGGTGAGTATAATAGAATCAGGGGCATAGAAAGGAAGTAGAATGACAATTCTCAGGGGTAAATGGATGTGCGGTTGGGAGAAGAGACTGGACAAAAATCATACACCTATTGATGAGAACAGTGGGGGTGGGAAGTAAAGGCAGAGGGTGGGATAGAACTGGGTGGAGGAAAGCTATGGGGGGGGAAAGAGGAACAATTGTGATAATCTGAACAATAGAGATTTATTAAAAATAAATAAATAAATAAATAAATAGTCCATACTACCTAAAGCAATCTATAGGTTTCATGCAATATCTATTAAAATGGCAATGGCATATTTCAAAGATAATAGAACAAACTCTATAAAACTCCATCTGGAATAAAAAACAAAAAGACCCCGAAATGCAATTGCTATCCTATGAAAGAAAAAGAAATTTGGAGGGAACACAATACCAGACATCAAACTATATTACCAAGCCATGGTTCTCAAAACTGCCTGGTAGCAGAAGAACAGATATATAGACCAATGGAACAGAAGAGAGGACCCAGAAATGGACCTAAGCCATTATACTCAATTAATATTTCACAGAGGAGAGGAGAGAGTGGAGTCAAAACATATCTTTAATAAATGGTGCTGGGAAATTTGGTCATATACATGCAAAAAAAAATAGATACTAGATCACCAACTTAACACCATACACAAAACAAACTCAAAATGGCTAAAGGACTGTAATGCAAGACTGGAAACCATAAAAATCCTATAAGACTCCATAGGCAGCAAATTAGTAACAATATCTTTACAAACACAGATCCTAGGTCAAGAGAGACTAAGGAGAAAATAAACAAATGGGACTACATAAAAATAAAAAGCTTCTGCACAGCAAAAGAAACCATCAACAAAACAATAAGAAAACCCACTGCATATGAGAACATATTTGCCAATGTTATCTCTGATAAGAGTTTAGTCTCTAAAATTTATACAGAACTCATACAACTTAACAAAAGGAAGATAAAAAAAACTAATAAAAAATGGCCAAAGGACCTACATAGACACTTTTTGAAAGAGGACTTTCAGAAAGCCAAGAGACACATGAAAATATGCTCAAGGTCACTAATCATTTGAGATGCAAATCAAAACAACAATGAGGTACCACCTCACACCTGTCACAAAGGCGATAGCAAATCAACAAATGACAAGTGCTGGAGAGAATGCGGAGAAAAAGGAACCCTTCTTCACTGCTGGTGGGAATTCAGACTGGCACAGACATTGTGGAAAACAGTATGGTGTTTCCTCACAAATTTAAAAATAGAACTGCTATTTCATAGTAACACCACTTCTAGGAATATATAATAAGAAACTAGAAACACCAATCAGAAAGGATATATGCACCCCTATATTCATAGCAGCACAATTTACAGTAGGTAAGATTTGGGAAAAGCCTAAATGCCCATTAGCAGATGAGTGGATTAGAAAACTATGGTACATCTTCACAATGGAATACTACACTGCTATAAAAATGAAGGAATTCTTACCATTTGCAGCTGTATGGCTGGAACTGGAGAGCATTATCCTAAGTGAAATAAGCCAGGCAGTGAAAGAAAAATACCACATGATCTCATTCATTTGTGCATAATAAAGAACATTATAATCTGATGAACCAAAAGGTAGATACAAAGGCAGAGAAGCATCATACAGACTGTCAAATTACAGCAGGAAGGCTGGGGATTGTTGGGGGAGGGTCAGAGATCAACTGAAAAAATTATATGCCTGCATATAAGCATAACCAATGGACACAAGACACTGGGGAGGTGGGTTGAGTGCATGTGATAGGGGTAGCGGAGACTTAGGGAAGGTCAGTGGGAAAAAAGAAGACATATGTACTACTATTTGTAATACTTTAAAAATTAAAAAAAAAGAGAGATAAACCAAAACAACTTATATAATTGTATGCATAGCCCATGGCTATAGGCAATAGGGTGGTGAAGACCTGGGAGGGGAGTGGGTAGCAGCTGGGAGGATGGGGATTATGAGGGGGAAGGTTAATGGGAGACATCTGTAATACTGTCAATAAAAAATTTACATTAAAATCTGTGGTACATATATACAATGGAATATTACTGGGCCATAAAAAGGATGAAATCTTACCACCTGCAATAGCATGGATAGTACTAGAGGTTATTGTGCTAAGTGAAATGACAGTCAGAAAAAAGACAAACATCATAAGATTTCACTTGTATGTGGAATCTAAAGAACAAAATAAATGAACAAAGAAAGAAGAAACAGACATGTAGACTCAAAGAACAGATTTATGGTTGCCCAGAAGAGGGTCTGGGTGAAAAAGGTAAAGTGATTAAGTAGCACAAATTGGTAATTACAAAATAGGAAGGTGTAAAGTATAGGATAGAGAATCAAGTCAATATTATTATAATAAATATGTATTTTTCCAGTTATGTTTTGAAATATCAGGGAAAACACTTTGTAAAGTATGTGATTGTCTAACCACTATGCTGTACAACTAAAACTAATACAAAAGAATATTGAATATAAAATGTAATTGAAAAATGAAAAAACAGACCTCATCTCAGGTTTCCCTTCTACTGAGATGTATATCACCAGTTACCCTGATTCTTAGGCATTTGGACTTGAACTGAATAACACTACTGGATTTCCCAAGTCTCCAGTTTGCATAAGGCAAATTGTTATACTCTTTAGACTTCTTAGAATTCATAGAGTCTTTGAATATCTGCTTCAGGAAGATAACAAAACTAGTAATTTGGGGAAGTAGAAGAACCCAATAGGAGGAAGTTTCACATTTGCATTTGATGCCTGGCACCCAGTATATTTTGATAATAACCTCAAGTTTAATCAACTGGAAAGAGCCAATTGGAATTAGAAATCTGCATCAAGTTTGAAGGATCCCCTGGGATCCTGGATCAAATAATTTTTGACCAAGTTACCTTTTTTTTTAGACTGTCCAAAGTCATTGTGGCTTTGGGAAATAAAATATATATATATACTACAAAAATAAATAAGAGTCTTATTTCCCCAAAATAAACAGAAATAACAACAACAACAATAATAACAACAACAACAATGATAATAGAAATAAAGTCTTGGAATATTATTTTAGCATGATCGTTGTAGTTAATAACACTGTATTGCGTATTTGATTATTGCTAAAAGAGATCTTAAATGTTCTCATCATAAGAAAAAAATTTAACCAATTGTTATGATGGATATTAACTAGATTTATTGTGGTGATCATTTCAAAATATATACAATAATTAAATCATTATGTTGTATATCTGAACTTAATAATGCTATATGTCAGTTACATCAAAAGAAGGAAGGAGAAAGATAATGGAGGAGGTATTTCAAATGATAAATAAACCTCAGCAACCTAGAATTCTGTACCCAGAAAAATTATACTACAAAAATGTAAGAGAGATTTTTCTCTTCATTTTCATTTTTGCTCAATCCCTCCCCCCTCCCCCCCTACTTCTTAACCCCCTCCCAAACTGACATCTGTCACTCTGCTCTCTATCCATAAGTCTGTCTCTAATACAGTATATAGATGATGTGTTGTGAAATTGTGTACCTTAAACCTGTATAATTTTCTTAACCAGTAAATAAATTCAATAAAGGGGAAAGGGTTTCAATCCTGGAGCATGGGGAAAAAGGTGTAAGACAAAAAAAGATTTTTAAAGAAAATAAAAAATTGAGGGAAATAATATCATATAAGAATAATACAACTCCTTAATATTTCCTCATAAATCTACAACTAGTAATACATCAATAACCCAACAAGGGTTCATCTGCTCAACACACTAAGATTCCTGATAGATCCATACATCAGGACATCTGAAAGTAAGCATATTAGAATATTAAAGGGATACAAGACAAGGAGAAAGACAGGGATGGTGCCCTCAAATGCCATATAGTAGTGGATGAGTTTATATGGGCCCCACACACTACTGTTGAATGGAGGGGAAAGTGGGCAGCAGCAGCAGTGCTCAAGAACCTAACTCCTTCCTCTGAAGATGGTGGAGTCTGGTAGCAACAGCATAAATATATTTATGGTCTCCCAGAGTACCAGTGGCCATAGGAAACTAGGCAGCAATGTGGCAGGCCCCAAAAGATTGATCCCCACACATACTGACCACATTCCCTCATGATATTGGTGATGTCATGAGACCAAGTTGACCTCAACACAGCAGGGACACTCACAACACTGGTTACCCAGGTGGTGACTACCAAGATGACATCAATGCATTCCATCATGATCCTTGAGGCTCCAGTAGCACAGGTAAAAAAAAAAAAAAAGATTTTCACTATAGCATTATCTACTAAAAAACAAAAGAAATACCTCAAATTATCAATCAGATGAATTGTTATAATCAAAATGATACCCAAATAAGAAATGTGTTCACTACTTCAAATGTACAAACAGAGAAACTACCCATCAAGCACCATGAATACCAAGGTAACAAGGTAATGCAATAAGCAAATGAGAATTCAAAGTCATTGAATTTTGTAATCTAAATGATGGAGAATTCAAAATAGCAATCATTAATAAATGTAAAAAGATACAATAAAAGTCAGTAAGGCAGTTCACCAACCCAGAGCACCAGAACTGGAAAAGGTGCCTAAATAACATCTGGTTGTGAAAAGAAGCCAGGTTTCTACCAAAGAAAGATGTCTGAGGATTCAGGCATACTCTTCAAGGCCCTACAGACAAAATTTGGTGTTCAGCCTCTCTCCTTGGGCCCCATCAGAGGGATGGCAGGGTGAAATAGAGCTGTGTGAGGAGAATACATTGTGAGAGGCTATAGGTTTAGAGTGTGAAAGGAAGCCAATGAGGTCCCTATCATGAATCATTATCTCATACTGTAGAGGATATCTTTCTCAGGCAGACCTTTACCTCATGGCAGCTTTACCTAAGAGGGAAGCAATTATCCCACCCTGTAGGAATACCTCTTGCTTACCCTGTAGAAATTACACCCTGATGTGCTACAGCCTGAGGTTCATTAAGATACTGATAATAACAATCAGCCTGCAGGCAAAGGCAGATCTCTGGATGCTTTGAGCCTCTGCAAGATCTACTAATAGACATGGGGCTATAAAAATCAGTCCTTGGTGCACATACTGGTCCTTTCCAAAGCCAATCAGACACAGCAAAGGGAGCTATAAGCTGTAGATTGCTGATACTCCAAATGAGGAACTCAGGGAGGGTCAAACACAAACAGCATCTGATGACCAAAGAACCCACCCCCCTAAAAAAGACTGGTAGTCATAGTAGATCTAATACATAGAAACAAACTCAAATAGGCAGTCAAAATGGGGAGCCAAAAAAATCAAGCCCCAAATGAAAAAATAAGAGAATTTTCCAAAGGAAGAGATAAATTGGAAATAAGAAATATATCAGATATAGAGTTTGAAATAACAATTATAATGATGCTGGATAGCATGAGAAAAGATGTAGAAACTATGAAAAATGATCAGTCAGAAATTAAGAATTACATAGTAGTAATGAGAACACATTGGAAAGGATAAACAGCATATTAGGGAAAACCAAGGGTTAGTGCAATGAATTAGAAAATGGGGTAGAAAAAAAAATCATGGCCGAAACCAGATTGGCTCAGTGGATAGAGCATCGGCCTATGGACTGAAGGGTCCCAGGTTTGACTCTGGTCAAGGGCATGTACCTTGGTTGTGGGCACATCCCCCGTAGGGGGAGTGCAGGAGGTGGCTGATCGATGTCTCTCTCTCTCATCAATGTTTCTAACTCTCTATCCCTCTCCTTTCCTCTCTGTAAAAAATCAATAAAATATATATTTTTAAAAAAGAATAAAAATCAGGTAATCAGAGAACCAAAAAGACAATTTAAAAAAATGAAAGGACAACTTAACAGAGCTTTGGGAAAACATGAAACATCACAATATTCACATTATAAGAGTACCATAAGGTGAAAGAACTGAGCAAGGGATAGAGAAGCTGTTTTAAGAAATAATGGCAGAAAACTTCCCCAACATGATAAAGATAAGTCACACACATTCATGAGGCACAAAGAGTCCTAAGCAAGAAGAACCCAAAGAGGCCCATGCCCAGACACATCATAATTATAATGACTAAAATTCAAGACAAAGAGAGAATCTGAAAGGCAGCAAGATTAAAGCAATTTGTTACTAAAATAAGGAGCTCTATTAGGACTGTCAGCCAATTCCTCATCAGAAACTACAGGCTAGAAAAAAAAATGGCATGAAGTACTTAAGGTAATGAAAACCAGGGGTCTGAAACCAAGACTAGCATATCTATCAAGTCTATCATTCAAAATAGATGGTGAAATAAAGAGCTTCCAAGACATAAAAAGGGCTAAAGGAATTTATCACCACCAAACCAACATTGTGAGAAATGCTAAAAGGACTGCTGTAATAATAAGAAGAAATAGATAGAGAGGGATAAAGAATTAAAATGGCAATAAATAAGTACCCATCAACAATAACTTTTAATATAAATAAGTTAAATGCTCCAAAAACAGACATAGGTTAGCTGAATGGATAAGAAAATATGACCCAAATATATTCTGTCTACAAAAGACAAGCATAGATTGAGAGTTAAAGAGAGAAAAAAATTTCTAAAAATGGAATAATGCTGACAATAAAGACTTCAATATGAAATCCATCAAAAGAGACAATAAAGGTCACTATAAAATACTATAAGGATTGATCCAACTAGATAACTCTGGTAAACATATATACACCCAATATAGGAGTGCCTAAATACATAAAAAAAAATTCTGGGGAGGCTTTAAGGGAGAAATTAAAAGCCTTACAGTCATATTAGGGGACTTTAACACCCCACTAACTTCACTGGATAGATCTTTCAGACAAAAAAAAAAGCATCAAGGAAATATTGACGCTCAATGATACACAAAACTAGATGGATTTAATTTACATTTACAGAACATTTCACCTACAGTTGCAGAACATACTTCTAAAGTGCATATGGGACATTCTCAAAGATGTTAGGACACAAATTATGTATCAGAAAGTTCAAGAAGATTGAAAACATATTAAGTATCTTCTCAGATTACAAAGGCATGAAATTATAAATCAATTACAATAAAGCACTCAAAAATATTCAAACCTTGGAGGCTAAAAAGCATGTTATTAAATAATGAATGTATTATCAATGAGATCAAGACAGAAAAACTTCCTGGAAACAAATGAAAATGAACAGTCAACAACCCAAAATCTATTGGACACAGCAAAAGCAGTCCTAAGAGGAAATTTTACAGCAAAACATGTCTACATCAAAAAAGAAAAAAAAATATTAATAAACCATCTAAACCTACAACGTAAATAATTAGAAAGAGAAGGACAATAAAATCACAAAGTAGAAGGAAGGAAATAATAATGATCTGAGCAGAAATATCTGACATAGAGAATTAAAAAAAAAAAAAACACAAAACCTGTCAATAAAACAACAAGGAAGCCTGCTGCATGGGAGAACATATTTGCCAATGTTATCTCCTATAAGGGTTTAATCTCCAACATTTACAGGGATCATACAACTTAACATAAAGAAGATAAACAACCCAATCAAAAAATGGGCAACAGACCTAAAGAGATAGTTTTGAAAGAGATATAAGAAAACATGCTCAAAGTCACTAATCATCTGAGAAATGCAAATCAAAATGACAATGTGGTACTATTTCATACCTGCCAGAATTGCTATTATCAACAAATCAACAAATTACAAGTGCTGGCAAGGATACAGAGAAAAAGGAACCCCTGTGCACTGTTTGTGGGAATGCAGATTCATCCAGTCACTATGAAAAACAGTACGGAATTTCCTCAAAAACTTAAATATGGAACTTCCATTTGACCCAATGATTTCACTTCCAGGAATATATCCTAAGAAAAAGAAACTTCAGTCAGAAAGAATGTATGCACCCCTATGTTCATAGCAGAGCAATTTACAATAGTTAAGATCCCACAACAGCCCAAGTGCTCATCAGTAGATTAGTGGATAAAAAAGCTGTGGTTAATTTACACCATGGAATACTATACAGCTCTAAAAAGAAAGGATCTCTTATCCTTTGAAGCAGCATGTAGGGACCTGGATAACATTATGCTAAGCAAAGTAAGCCAGTCAGAGAAAAATAATTATCACATGATCTTATTCATATATGGAATCTAATAAACAAAAGAAACTGATTAACAAAATAGACCCAGAGACATAAAAACATGGAACATACTGTGAATCTCAGAGGGAAAGCAGAGGTGGGTGGGAAGAGATTAACCAAACAACTTATATGCATATATGCATAACTCATGTACACAGACATATATGTGGTGAAGGCCTTGAGCGGAAGGTGGGTGTGAGCTAGAAGGTGTCAACGGGGGGGAAAGAGGACATCTATAGTACTTCCAACAGTAAAGAAATTCCTTTTAGAAAAAGAACCAATCACAAGTTCTAGAACTGAATAATCTATATATATAAAAGGCTAATATACAAAGTGTCCCCTCAGGAGTTCAAACAGGAGAATGGGAGTTTGATCACTCACTATGATGTGTGCTGATCACCAGGGGGCAGCTTGGAATGAAGGAAGGCCCCAGCCAGAAGCCAGAAAGTCCCAATAGGCTCTGATCCCCAGCCAGGCCTAGGGACCCTACCCATGCAGGAATTTCATGCACTGGGCCTCTAGTTCAATAAATAAAATAAGGAATGCATTATAAAGCATTGGAAATGCAGCAGATCATATGGAAGAGAGGATTAGCAAACTCAAATAAAAAAATCTAGAAATCATTCATGTAAAAAAAAAATAGAGGCCTTGGCTGGTGTGGTTCAGTGGCCAAATGGTCACTGGTTTGATTCACGGTCAATGGCATGTGCCTGTGTTGCAGGTTCATTGCCCATCTACTGGTTGGGGCCTGTGCAAGAGATAACCAGTGGATGTGACTCTCTCATGAATATGTTTCTCTCTCTCCCTTCCTCCCTCCCTTCCATTCTCTAAAAAGCAATGGAGAAAAATCCTTTGCTGATAATTTTTATTAAAAGAATATAGAGAACCATGATTTTTTTTAATGATGAAATTCTATGAGAACTAACTAACCCTTTAGAGAGGGCAACATGAGGATAATGAGTATTCCAGAGAGAGAAAAGAGGGTTACGGGAATGGAGAGTCTATTCAAAGAAATAATTGATGAAAACTTCCAAAACCTAGGAAAGGAACTGACATGCAAATCAAGAAACAAATAGATTACCTAATTATTTCAACATAAAGACATTCTTTAAAACACATTATATTAAAACTATCAAAGGTTAATGATAAAGATTCTCAAGGCAATGTTAGGTGATGCAAATAAAAATAGTAATCAGCAAAGGAACCTAATCAGGTTATCATCAGATTTCTCAGCAGATACCTAACAAGTCAGTGGAGAGGGGAATGATATATTCAAAATAATAAAAGTGAGAAACCATCCACCAAAAATAACATATCCAGCAATGTTATACTTTAGTTATGAAAGAGAAATGAAACTTTCCCAGATAAACAAAAGTTGAGGAAATTTACAAACTTTCATTGCAAGAAATGTTTAAAGGAAATCTACCTGAAATAAAAGGAGAAAGAGTACACACAATTTTGATTAAGGTGAAAAACAGACACAGAATAAAAAATTGCAACATTATAAGACTGATGAATTTCAGAGGGAATATGGGGGTGGATGTGTGGTTGGTAAGAGATTAACCAAAGAACTTATATGCATATATGGAAAACCCACAGACACAGACAATAGTGTGCTGAAAGCCTAGGCCCTAATCCTATAATCCCTAGGGCAGGAAGGAGGGACTGGAAGGGGTAAATGGGAGGGAAAAGTGGTACATCTGCATTACTTTGAAGAACAAAGATAAATTTCAAAAATAGTCCTTTCCCGCACATTATAAAAATATACATACAAGTTTCACCTGTCCCAAATTTTAAGGCGACATTGCCTTAATATGACACACAAAAAAACAGATGTGGGAAACAAAGAGAATGGTTTATTTAATGATTAATAACAAACCCATAGAACTTTGGGCTTTTCCTTCTTATACATAACATTAAAAGTGATATGTAAGAATGCACACAAATGAAGTGTTTGAACTCATGTTGAATTTTCAGAATTCAGATACATGGTTTGAGGGAAATAATGACAATTTTTACATAAGGCCTTTTCATCTTCCACTTCTTGATCCCTGTTCTTAAAAGATAGTCCTGAGAGAATGAAGAAAAAGGAAAATTAGTAAGAGACATTAAATACCCAAAGTGTATTCATGTAATTGTAAGCAATTATTTTCCACTACACTCCCTACTCACATCTAGAATACACCTTAACTGGGAAGAAAAGTAACTTAGAAAAGCTAAAGCAATACTGGTTTGCAATGCTGATTATTTTAAATGTAATTAAAATGCTTTGGGTGGAATACCAAATTTTTACAAGGTAAAATAAATAAAACCCAAGGATAAATTTTTATATTGTTTCTTCCAGATTTGGTGTTCATTATTTAACAAAGTTGTCAAAATTTGTTGTATCAAGTCACAGAAAGAAATATTTATTTCAAATGTAATAAATTATCATCATATTCTATCTTATAAAACTAATATCCTTTTCATAATAACAACAAAAAAGTGTGTACTGCTAGACTTATTAGAAGCCTCGAACCTCTGTATTATTAGTGGCAGTTCTACTTATTCTCCAAAGCCATTCATCAGCATCCAGTATCCTCACTCAGTTTTACCAGATATTTACCATGCTCTTTATTATCATTCCTGTAACTGTTTATGAGAAAGAGTGTATTGATCATCTTGGTTTTATAACTTTTTTAAGCATGAGATAATTAATTATATTGGACCTACGTCATTTTGATTTTGGTTGATTTTAGTGATTAATTTCATAAAATATACTTGTAATTCTCATGTGTTTAGCAATCAATTTTACAAGATATGCTTTAAAAATAACTATAGCTACCTAAATTTGGTAAAGAATATACAAAACATAAAAAGGAATAATTAATGACAACAAAAACATAAAGCTGGAGGAGAAAAAGGATGGAATTTTATAGGCAAATGAATATAAGATATATCAAAAGAAAAAACTATTTTATATAGGAAACATTTTATACAGATTTTATGGAAACCATAAGACAAAAGTCCATAGCTAGACTTTTAAAAATAAGAAAACTGAGAAAAATATCATAAAACCACCAAACTAAAACAGCAAACAGAAACATAATGGGAAAGAAACAATGGAGATACAAAACAATCAGAAAACAAAAGATAAATGATAGTAGTTAGTACTCATGTGTCAGGAATCACCCTAAATTTAAATGGATTAAAGTTGCCAATCAAAAGGCATGAAGTAGTTGGATGGATTTTTTTAAAAGACACACTATATGCTGCCTTCAGGAGACATATTTAAGTTCCAAAGACAAATATAAGTGAAGAGATGGAAGATAATAGGTAAAGCAAGTAATTTCCAGAGAAAAGCAGGTATAGCCATAGTTATAATAGATAAAATAGATGTCAAGACAAAAAAGGAAACAAGAGACAAAGATAGACATTCTATAATGATAAAAGGCACACTCCATAAATAAGACAAAATATTTATTTATATATATATAAATATTATACACACACACACACACACACACACACACAACTTAGGAGCACCAAAATATACTAAATAAATTATTAAGAGATCTAAAGGGGAAATAGACAGCAACACAATAGTAGTAAGAGACTTTAATATCCCACTTACATCAATGGACAGAACATCCAGACAGAAAGTCAGTAAAATAACATGGGCCTGAAATGACACATTAGATCAAATAGCCTTGTTTGATATTTACAGAACTTTCCACCCCAAAACAACATACTATAAAATGCTACGGTGAATAACATTCTCAAAGATAGACCATATGTTAGGGCACAAAACAAGTCTCTATAAATTTAGGATAGTTGAAATCATATCAAACATCTTTTCCAAACACAACAGTATAAAACTAGAAACCAACTATAAGAAGAGAACTGGAAAATTACAAATATGTGTAGATTAAACAACATGCTACTGAACAACTATTGGATCAATGAAGAAATAAAAGAAATAAAATGATACATACAGACAAATGAAAATATGACATACCAAAATCCTAGGAATGCAAGAATATTAATTGAGTGGTACCAAGATGGAAGATTATATCAATACAGACTTATCTCAAGAAATAAGAAAAATCTCAAACAATCTTACATTATACCTCAAGGAACAAAAAAAAGAAGAAAAAGATTAAACCCAAAGTCAGTAAAAAGAAGGAAATATAACAAAGTAGAAATAAATGATATAGAGAATAAAAATACAACAGAAAAGAATGATGAAACAAAGAGCTGATTTCCTTGAAAAGGTAAATAAATTGACAAACTTTTAACTAGACTCGCTAAGGAAAAAAAGAAAAGACATAAATAAACAAAAGAATGGTAAGAAAATACTATGAATAACTATAGACCAACAACCTGGACAATATAGATGAAATGGACAAATTTCTAGAAAAATACAATCTTCCAGCACTGAATACTGAATTAGAAATTTTTAATATGCCAATGACAATTGATGAAATTGAAGCAGTAATAATAAAAAAAAAAGTTCTAAGCAAACAAAAGTCCTGGTCCAGATACTTCAAATGGGGAGTTCTACCAAACCTTCAAAGAAGAAATGATACCTTTCATCCTCAAGCTATTCCAAAAAATACAGTGGGGTCCGAGGAAGGAATACTTTCAAGCCCTTTTTATGAGGCCAGTATTATCCTAATTCCAAAACAAGAAAAAGGCAGTACAAAGAAAGAGAATTACAGGCCATTACCCCTGATGAACATAGATGCTAAAATCCTCAACAAAATATTAGCAAATCAGATCCAGCAATATATTAAAATGATCATAAACCAGACCAAGTAGGATTTATTCCAGGGATGCAAGGCTGGTGCCATATTAAAAATCAATGAATGTGATACATCACATAAACATATTGAAAGACAAAAATTGCATGATCATATTAATAGATGCAGAAAAAGCATTCAGCAAAATCCAACACCCCTTTTTGATAAAAACTCTCAGCAAAGTGGGAATAGAGGAATCATACCTCAGCATAATCAAGACCATATATGATAACCATAGAGCCAACATCATAGTCGATGTGCAAAAAATAAATTCTTTTACCTAAGAACAAAACAGGGAGATCTGCTTTCACCACTCTTATTCAACACAGTACTGGAAGTGCTAGCTACAGTAATCAGATAAGGAAAATATATAAAAGGCATATAAATTGGAAAGGATGGAGTAAAACTTTCATTATTTGTAGATGACATGATATTGTATAAAGAAAATCCAAAAGACTCCACCAAGCCGAAACCAGTTTGGCTCAGTGGATAGAGTGTTGGCCTGTGGACTGAAAGGTCCCGGGTTCGATTCCAGACAAGGGCATGTACCTGGGTTGTGGGCACATCCCCGGTGGGGAGCGTGCAGGAGGCAGCTGATCGATGTCTCTCTCTCATCGATGTTTCTAACTCTCTATCCCTCTCCTTTCCTCTCTGTAAAAAATCAATAAAATATTTTTAAAAATAAAAAAAGACTCCACCAAGTATCTACAAGATTTAACCAACGAATTTCACAATGTAGCAGTATACTAAATTAACACCCAGAAATCTGTTGAATTTTTATACAAAAAATGTATAAAAGAGCTATAACATGTACCCCAAAAATTTATATGGAAGCAAAATACTCCAAATAGTTGCAGCAATCTTGAAAAAGAAGGACAAAGTTGGAGGAATCACAATGCCAGAAAAAAAGTTATACTACAAATCCACTGTAATGAAAACATGTAGATCAATGGAACAGAACAGAGAACCCAGAAATCAATCCAACCCATTATGCTCAATTAATATTTGACAAAAGAGGCAAGAGCATACAATGGAATAAAGGCAGTCTCTTCAATAAATGGTGTTGGGAAGGCTGGATAGATACATACAAAAAAAAAAAAGAAACTAACCCACAAACTTATACCATACACAAGAATAAACAAAATGGTTAAAAGACTTAAATGTTAAGTCGTGAAACCATTAAAATCATGGAGGAAACCATAGGCAGCAAAATCTTAAGCATATCCCCTCTAATATGTTTGTGGATATATCTCCTATTGCAAAGGAAACTAAGGAGAAAATAAACAAATAAGACTATATCAAAACAAAAAGCTTTGGCAGAGCAAAAGAAACCATCAACAAAGTGAAAACGGACCCCACTGTATGGGAGAACATACTTGGCAATGATACATGTGATAAAGGTTAATATTCAAAATATATAAGAAATTTATACAACTTAACAGAAGAAAGACAAACTATCCAATTAAAAAATAGACAAAGGACCTAAATAGACACTTCTTCAAAGTGGACATACAGATAGATGGCCAAGAGGCATGAGAAAATGCTCAAAGTCTTTGATCACCATAGAGTTGTAAATTAAAATGACAATGATGTATCATCTCATACTTGTCAGAATGTCTACCATCAACAAATTAATAAATGACAAGTATTTGCAACAACGTGGAATAAAGGGAACCCTAGTACACTGCTGGTGGGAATGCAGACTGATGCAGCCATTATGTAAAATAGTATGGAGTTTCTTCAAAAATTAAATATGTAACTGCCTTTTGATCTATTGATCCCACTTATAGGATTATATATGATAAACCTGAAACACCAATCAAAAAGAATATATGTTCACAGCAAGGCAATTTATAATAGCTAACATCTGGGAACAGCCCAAGTGCCCATAAGTAGATGAGTGGATAAAAAAAAGCTGTGGTACATTTACACCATGAAATACTATGCAGCATTAAAAAAAAATACCCTTTGAGATAGCCTGGAGATATCTGGAGGGTATTATGCTAAGCAAAATAGGCAAGTCAGAGAAAGGCAAATATCACATTATCTCACTCATATGTGGAATCTAATGAGCAAAATAAACTGATGAACAAAATAGATCCAGACAAAAGAAATATGTAACAGACTGATGTATCTCAAAGGAAAGGAAGGGAAGGCATGATTGGGAAGAGATAAACGAAAGAACTTATATGTATACTAGAGACCCCGTGCATGAAATTAATGCATTGGAGGAGAGTGTCCCTCACCCCAGCCTGCACCCTCTCTAATTGGGGACCCTTCAGGGGATGTCTGCCTGCTGGTTTAGGCCTGATCCTAAACCACAGCCCTGATCCTAAACTGGCAGGTGGACATTCCTCTCATAATCTGGATTTACTGGCTTCCAACCACTCACCTGCTTGCCTGCCTGATCACCCCCTAACCACTCCCCTGCCAGGCTGATTAATGGCTAACTGCTCCCCTGCTGGCCCAATTGCCCCAACTGCCTTCCCCTGCTGGCCTGGTCACCCCCACTGCCTCTCCTGCAGGCCTGGTCACCACCAACTTCCTCCCTGCAGAACTGGTCACCCCTAACTTCCCTCCCCTGCAGGCCTGGTTTCCCCCTCCCACCCCAACTGCCCTCCACTGCTGGCCTGATCACCCACAACTACCCTCCCCTCCCAGCCATCTTGTGGTGACCATCTTTGACCACATGGGGACAGCCATCTTGTGTAAGGGTGTGAGGGTCAACTTGAGTATTACTTCTTTATTATATAGGATATGCATAATTCATGGACACAGACAATAGTGTAGTGAAGGTCTGGGGTTTTAACAGGTGGAGGGTGGAAGGGATCTATGGGAAAAAGAAGGGACATCTGTAATACTTTCAACAATAAGGATAAATTTAAAAAGTAAATGTACCTGATGAATCATTCCTCCAGGGATCTCTGCACTTTTATGGTTCCCTCTCACATTGATGCTTGACAAAGTAACTTGCTTTGACTACTGAATATTAGCAAATGTTACATAAACTGAAAATTGAATAGCCCTGGTGATTTATAGTTTCCTTCTCTTGCTCCTGGGAACTCTTCCGTGAAAAAGGCCAAGCTGAACAAGTTGAGGTGAGAGACCACACTGAGAGGCCCAGCTGACAGACTGTACCAACTGCCACACAGATGAGTGAGGTCATCTTAGACCAACCCACCCTGCTAAGCTTTGAGGTAGTTATAGGCACATGAGTAACCCAAGAGTGTCCAGCAGAAGTACCCAGTTGAGTCCAGCCCAAATTCTTGATTCCCAACTTTTGTGAGTACAATGAAAAAAATTTCTTGAGGTATTTTGTCACACAGCAATAATCACAATAGCCATATACATTTGAGTTTCCTGTTATGAGTCATTGGCTAAAACTGGCCTGCTTATACATATACTGCCAGGACCTGCCCAAGTATAGAGAAGAACAATTAAACACTTTGAGAAAACAAAAAAAAAATTACATTCTTTTAAAACCAGGAAAAGTTCTCAAAGACACTCTTTTGAACTCTGAAAACCTCTTCCTATTAATTTCTTTTGTACCTCATTAGCCACTTGATTTAAATCCCCTCTCCCTACATTAAAGAAACTTCTTTGTTGAAAAATCTTCTCTTAGGCACTAGATAGTTCCAACTTCCGTTAGTATCAACAAGGTTTGCTCAGAGGTGGCACATGTTATAGGTATACTCAACCATATGGTACTGACTTTGTGTCTATGACCAGGGAAAGATAGATAAAAACATCAAGGAGAAGAGAGACTCATTGATCAACTCCCTCCTGCATGCCCCACACTGAGGATCAAGCCCACAATCTGGGAATGTGCCCTGACCAGGAATTGAATCATAACCTCCTGGTGCATAGGTCAATGCTCAACCACTGAGCCATGCTGGCTGGGTGTGTCAACTTGTTTTTAAACTTACATCCTTTATATTCTTTCATTTAAAGTTCTGACTATAATTATTTGCGACATTGTCTTTCTTCTAAGTAAGGGAAGCACTATCACAGAGTGATTAAAAGAACACCCTCAAGTCAGACTTCTTTTTTTATCAAAGCTCACCTAATTACTAACTATCTAACCTTAGACAAGCTAACTTCATTATGCTTCATTTTACTCATCTATAAAATGAGCATTATAACCTATCTCTTGAGGCTGAGTTGATTAAATGATGTAACTCTATAAGACACTTAATAGTGCCTAGCACATATTCTTAATGAATATTAGCAGCTGTCATTAAATAATACAAACAGAGAGGTACTCTCCTTCCAGGGAGCACCCACGTGCCATTCCCTCCCTGCTTCCCAACACGTATCCTCTAAGAGACCCCATGAGACTTGCAACCAGGGGATCAATGGCCAGTGACATCTCATCCTGGGCTAACTTGTCTCCAAGGCCCCCTTTACTCTGGCTTTACATTCTTGCTTGCTTTCTTAAAATTAAATATATATATATATATATATATATATATATATATATATATATATATATGAACAGAGTCTCGTATCTTGAAGGGCTAGGGATCTCTTAAGAGACAACTTAAAAATAATACCCAAGTAAGTCTTTATTAAGGCCTACCATGGGCAAATCCTCTGCTAGGGGTATAAAAACAGAGTTTTTGTAAGGGAGCATGACCTCCAGACATTCTGCTTTTGTGCCAAGGCCCTTGTTCAATTAGTCAGTGAATGTGTCCTTATAATAGATTGTTTATTGTGGGCACGCTGTGGGGAATATGAAAACTCACTGCATTCTATCCTTTCTCTGAATGAGCTTCCAGGAAAAATTAAATAACTGACAAAGATGAAAATACAGGATATGTTAGAGGACAATGTATGTTAAGTTCCAAGTGATAGTACGTCTTCCCTTAGTTCAGAAAAGGGAGAGATCTGTGAGGCTAAATGAGGTAAGTCAGGCTTCCTAGAAGAACTAATGCTTGAGCCAAATCTAGAAGGATTTATTAGTATAAAGAACAATGTCCGGACCCGCAGGTTAAGTCAACGAGGACCCTAGAGGGGGAGTGGGGATGAAAGGGACAAGAGACACAAGGAATGGAGAAAAGACAAAGTTCTGATCAAGTCTCGTTTATTCAACAGGAGTTCGGGGTATTTATAGGGAGAAGGAGGAATGAGGCCTAGCCCTTAAGGTGAAACACCTGGCCTAGCCCTTAAGGCGAAACACCTGACTTACGGGAAAGAGATAGGGTTTGGGGTAATAGAAACCTAGCCCGAGGTTAGTACTAACGTGGCTGGAGCTTACTACAAAATGGCTGTCAAGCACAACAAGTTTCCCACAGAACAAAGGAAGCCGTTCCAGGCAGGGCATAAAATGGAAGCAAAGCCAGAGGCTGATGTGGCTAAGTGAATTCAGGTAACTATGAAGAGACCATTAAGGGATGTACTGAGGGGCCTTCAACTTGAAGTGTTTGAGCTTTCCCCGTATTTAATCCCCCTTGCTCTTCTCTTCTCTTTGCCTTCTAATACAACTGGTTCCCTACAGAGCCTCTACCTAATATGACAGCTTTGTGGAAGTTTATTTGGCCTGACAGGTGGAAAGGTTATTCAGCCAAAGTCCAGGCTCCCTAAGGCCTGTTACAAAATTACCATTTGGTTAGCACTATTTTGTGCATATTTAAGCATATATTAATTGTTCATTATAAAAATTCAATGTTCTGGAAAAGGAGAAAGGCATTGCTTCTGTAAGAAGTTTGTGGCAGAAGACAATTTATATGCCTGTTTAAAAAACTACCAGGATTTTTAAGAGATAATTTTGAGTAGCCCAAGGCAAATTAATTTTTACAGTTCTATGCTCCAAAGAGCAGGGAAATTTGATAGCAGAGGAAACAGGTGGAGAGAAGATCCACTGACAAAAAAAAAAAAAAAAAGCAAAATCATGGGGCTTCATCTGTAAGCATCCTGAAGCATCCAGCCTAGGTAAAATTATGAAATTTTGATGTGGTGAAAGTTGTTCTTTTTCAAACTGAACCAGGTGAAAGCAGACAAGACGCATATGGAACTGAGAGCAGTTTTGTCCTCTGCAGGAAAAGTACTTGAAATCTAAATGGGAGCATACTAAGAAGGCCACTCATCTTTCTTTCTTGCATTTCCAGTAAGGAGCAATAGAAACTGAATAGTCACATAACAGGTGAGGAAAAAATGTAACCTACTTTCCTTTCTCTTAGCTCAATTTTTTTCTGAATCCAGTTCAGACTCATATTGATTTTTCCAGCAATTATAATAATTATTATATTCACTCACTGCTAAAAACCATAGATGTTGCCATGCCCTTCTTTAGTCAGGAGGACACTGTAATTTGATACCTCATCTCCTGGCTAATTATTTTTAAAATATTTACATGCTCCCTTTCTCCCAATGGGACTTAGTAACCCTCTACTTTTTTCTCTACATCCTGAAAAAGTGTGCAAGCTCCTGCAATACTGCCTTCAGATCCACCTGCCTTACCCCCTCTTTTAGAGCTACCTGCTCCATAGCCTTTGCATAATATTGTTCAAAGCACTAGGATTTGAAGGGCTTCTCTGTGAGGCTTGCAGTTTACCTAGGCCATGGCTGGGAAAGCATAGCATAAGCCTTAGATGTTCTTTTATTCTCCAAATCTAACTGGGGTTCTCACCATGCAAACCCATAGAAGGTTTTGATCCTGTGAAGCAAACAAGAAAATCAAGTTTCAATACCTTTCCTTCATTCTACCCCTATGTTTTCATTCTCCAGCCCCAGAAGGCTTCTCTTTTCCCTGAGGGGTAGGAAGTTCTCATATGTTATAACTTGCATTTTCAGTGCTATGATTTACTTTATGGAGAGCCCTCCAAATATGATTATTGAAATTTAAAAGCTCAGCCTTTACAGTTCTGAGAATAACACTTTTTTTCTCTTTAAAAAGCTGAGTTTCAAGATCATTGTCTCCATATGGACTTTCAAAAGCCTAGTTAGAAACTTAAAGCTAAGCAATGACTTTAAAAAAAAATCTTTATTATTGAAAGGATTACATAGAAGGTGGGCTATAAGGGGTCAATGGATGAAAAAAGGGGACATATGAACAATGACTTTTGTTTTCAGCATTACCTGTTCTTCTTCAGAAGAAATTATAATCTCTTGAGTCCAGCTTCAGCACAGAAGATCTAGGTTGGTAGTACTTAAATGGGGTTGAATTTGTCTTCTAGGAACCATTTGATAGTCACATCTAGGGGTTGAAGCTTTTGGAATCTAATGGGTAGAGGCCAGGAATGCTGCTAAACATCTTATAATGCACAGGATACTCCCCAACCTGTGCTAAAATATCAAGACTGCTTACATTGAGAAACCTTAATCTAGACCCACACCATAATAACCAACAAGGTAAAACCTGCCTGGGTGGTATGGCTCAGTGACTGAGCACAAATCAGTAACCAAGAGGTCATTGGTTCAATTCCTGGTTAGGACACATGCCTGGGTTCTGGGTTTAATAATGCAGTAAGAGGCATGCGGGAGAGAGCTGAACAGTGTTGATGATTCTATCTCTCTATTCCTCTCATTTCCTCTCTCTTTAAAAATCAACATATTTATTTTTAAAAAGGAAGTAAAACATATTGAGTGTGATGTTTTAAAATATTACCTGTTGCTTTTACCTTGAAAAATCTAACTTCATAAAGAGGCACCAAAGTCTAGCAGAGTCATTTGTGTTAAACAAATAAATGCAGTTGTTATAGGCATTGAGATATAATAAAGTTGACACTAGCAGCTTTTATTTATTTACTTATTTATTAACTTATTATTATTCACTTTTCATCTTCATTGTTGAAAGTATTACATATGTCCTCCGTTTCTACCCCATTGACCTCTTCTAGTCTGCTCCTAACCACTCCCCTAGACCTTCACCAACTATTTTCTGTATTCATGTATTATGCATATATACATACAAATTCTTTGGTTGATCCCTTTCCAACCACCCACCCTCCCCCACCTTTCCTCTGAGATTCCATAGTCTGTTCAATGCTTCTATGTCTCTAGATCTATTTTTTATCAGATTATTTTGTTCATTAGATTCAACAAATGAGTGAGATCATGTGATACGTGTTTTTCTCTGATTGACTTATTTCACTTAGCCCTTTGTTCTGAGGTGGGTCTCTTGTAGTCAGCATATATGTGGGTCATATTTTTGTATCCATTCAGCTACCCTATGTCTTTGCCATTTACATTTAAGGTTATTGTTGATAGGTACTTTTTTATTGCCACTCTTATTCTTTCTGCTTGTGTTATTTTCTTTTTCTTTATTTCTTCTTCTTACAACAGTCTGTTTAGCATTACTTGCAGTGCTGTTTTGGTGGTATTAAACTCTTTTAGCCTCTTTTTGTCTATGAAGCTCTTGATTTCACCTTCAATTTTGAATGATAGCCCTGCTGAAAAGTCCATTAGTTTTGGTTCAGTCCATTAGTTTTCATTACTTTGTATACTTCATGCCATTTCCTTCTGGCCTGAAGTGTTTCTATTTAGAAGTCACTGACATTATAACGGGAGCTCCCTTATAGGTGTCATTCTGTTTCTCTCTTGCAGCCTTTAAGATTCTTTATTTGTCTTTAATGTTTGCCATTTTAATTATTATGTGCCTCAAGTAAGAGGCTCTTCTAGAGCGCTCATCTCAGGAAATTTAAGAGACTGTACTAGGAATGTGGTGGGTCTTTGAGGTGAATCTTGGCTGGGAATCTGTTTCCTGGACTTGAGTGACTTCTTCCTTCACCAGGTTAGGGAAATTTTCTGCCATTATTTCTTCAAACATGTTTTCTATTCCTTGCTTGGCTTCTTCTCCTTCTGGCACCTACCTCTATGATGTGAATGTTGTTACATTTCATGTTGTCTCAAAGCTTCCTTAAACTCTCCTCCTGCTTTTTAAATTTTTTTTCCCATTTGATACTCTAAATCAGTGTTTCTCAACCTTCCTAATGCTGTGACCCTTTAAGACAGCTCCTCATATGGTGGTGACCCCCAACCATAAAATTATTTTCGTTGCTACTTCATAACTGTAATCTTGCTGCTGTTATGAACTATAATGTAAATATCTGATATGCAGGATGTATTTTCATTGTTACAAATTGAACATAATTAAAGCATAGTGATTAATCACAAAAACAATATGTAATTATATATTGTGAAATATTTCTTTCTAATTACAAATAAATGAAATTTTGTCTTGAATCATGGTGTAGCATGGGTAACAGTCTTCATATGACAACAGTAAACTACATTGCTACATTTTGCTACACCGAGGAGCGGTGTGTTGGTTCCTAAGACCATGGGAAATAGGTGTTTTCCAATAGTCTTAGGCGACCCCTGTGAAAGGGTCATTCGACCCCCAAAGGGGTCGCGACCCACAGGTTGAGAACCACTGCTCTAAATGGATTTTTTTTTTTTTCCTACATTGTCTTCTAACTTACGAATTCAGTCCCCAGCTTGTTCTAGTCTACTGTTGAATCCTTCCAGGGTGTTCTTTATTTGAGCTATGTTGTTCCTCATATCCAATTGATTCTTATTTATTATTTCAAACTCTCTTTTCATGTTGGTGTACCCATCATTAAATCCCTTAATATTGCTCTAACCGGTTTGCTCAGTGGATAGAGCATCGACCTGTGGACTGGAGGGTCCCAGGTTCGATTCTGGTCAAGGGCATGTACTTTGGTTGCGGGCACATCCCCAGTAGGGGGTGTGCAGAAGGTAGGTGATCAAAGTTTCTTTCTCATCTATGTTTCTAACTCTCTCTATCCCTCTCCCTTCCTCTCTGTAAAAACTCAATAAAATATATTTTTAAAAAATCCCTTAATATTCTCATTAATTTCCCTATAATTCTTATTGAGTTGCTTGTAATTCTAGCTAAACTGTTTGAACATCTTTATTACCATTACTCTGAATTCTTTATCTGCCAATTGCTTATCTCCATTTCATTTAGTTCCATTTCTGCTGATTTCTCCTTTTCTTTCATTTGGAGGTTGTTTCTTTGTCTCCCCATTTTTGCTGTCTATTTTTATTTATTACTATGTATTATATCAAACCCCTATCCCTCCCAGATTTTGTGGGGTGGTCTTATGTAGTAGGTGTTTTGTGGGGCCTGGTGATGCAGTCTCTTAGCTCTCCTGAGATAGATGTTCTAGGAAAGCCCCTTACTTAAGTTATTTGGGTTCTTCTCTGTAGTTGGGTCTTGAATGTAATTGTCACATTCATGGATGGAGTCTCCTCTCAGGCTGGCTTACTATGTTGTTCACCCCCAACCACGTCATATGAGCTGTTGTGGAGGTGCTGATGGAAGAGAACAAAATATAACAACAACAAAAACACAAAACAGAAAAAATAAAACAAAAATGTACACAAGTACTCCATAGCACCAACAAAAGTAGACATCAGAGAAACAACAATTAGGAAAGAGAAAAGAGAGCAAGAATAATAGAAAAAGAGAAAGAAAAAACTGAGGAGAAAACAAAACAAAAAGGCACAAACAAGAAACAACTATGGGGTAGAATATGTAAATATATAGCTGAAATAAAATAAGAATACAGAATTAGAGGAATATGTGGAGGAAAACAGTTTAAAATAAGCAAGGGAGAAAATAAATTGAAAAAAAAGAAAAAATTGAAAAGGTTAATAGAGGAGTAAGCAGATAGACCTAAAATAATTAAACGAAAAAATGAGAAAGTAGGAAAAAGAGAAAAGATAAAGAAAATAGAGGAAAAAATTGATTAGTGAATAAAAGAAAAAAATGAGTAGAAAAAGGAAATAGGAGAATTAGATATATGTATGAAACAACAGACTAGATTAATAACAAATTTAAAAAGCAGACAGTTAAAACAGATAAATTTAAAAATGAAAAAAAGAAAGGAAAGAGAAAAGCTATTAAAAAAAAAGAAAAGAAAAAGGGGAGGATAAAAGAGAAAAAAAAGTAAAGTGGCATTGAGTCCAGCTGAGTTTAATGCTCCAGGGGAGTTTGCTTTGGATCCCACTCTTCTGTTCATCTGCCAATTCTGGGCTTCATATTAGGTACTTGGGTGCTAACCACTGCCCAGAACTGCCTTTTGGCTTTCAGCAACCTACTTGAATTTCCAAGTGATCTACCAATCCACTGCTTGTGTTTGTCTCCACATGCCTTGGTTGCAAGTAGGAGGGGCCAATCTGCCCTCTAAAGTAGGTTTGTTAGCAGGATGGAGCCCAGGCTAGGTCAGCAAACTTCTGTTAACATAAAAAAAACCACACACATTTAAACCTTTAAAGAACTTTTGTGACTTTATTTGAGCCAAACTGTCGATATATGCTGGGAAGCGGAAACTCAACAAATTGAGATAATACTCTGGAGAATGGCGGGTTACATCTGTATTTATACATTGCAATCAAAGGAAGGGATATAAGTGAGCTACATTAAATCCATTGGTGCTAGATTAAAGAGATGGGAGAAAGCAAATTGGGGAAACCCCTGGGATTGAATAAAAAGTAAAATGATGGACACATACTTTGGTGGGTATAGGAAAAATTAACATGATAATGAAGGAATATGTGGTATCTGTCCTGGTATCCAGCACATTTGGTTGTGTCCCAGGGGTTCAAAAAAACAGGGAAGTTACAAGTTTCCCAGACACTTCAAGGTATGTTTTTATAGTGTTGTATTGTAAATTAGAAGACACCTTAATCAATAAGCCAAATTTATTTGGAGTCCTGTTCACTAGTGCTAGCAGGCTCAGAGGAAAATCTTGCTTCTCAAATTCTGGGGCCTAATATGGTGGAAGTCTCCCAAATTTATACATTTTTCAGATCTTTGTCTCCCAAATTTGGAATGATACTTCCGGACCTTCTGAGATAATGCCTTGTGTGCTGGGACAGGCCATGAGACCATATCAATTGAAGTTATTAAAACTGAAATGCTTTTTTTCCCTTTCACCAAACCATTTGAAAATGCCCTTTGTGCTAGGACAGGCCATGATACAACTCTGTCTTGGGCATAGTTTATGGCCTCTCTGTAATGGGGAGTAGTCTTTTGTTCCCTATTATTTAAGCAAGCAAATGTTTACAGAAGCCACAATAGAAGGGTTAAATTTTAAACAGCATTTTATACCCAAGATGGAGGTTACTATGCTTCATCCCCCACTGGTTTTATATACATGAGTCAAATTTTTAACTTGTCAAGGAAGGAGTTATATTGACCCCTGAGGACTATAATCTTAATTTTCTGCCAAATGAAGTCAATAAGCCAGTTCATAAGGGCCCAGATGAGGGCCAGGAATAATCTTTAGAGGGTTGGAAGAGTCATGGATTCTCTATTCTGCCTGGGCTGCCTTAAGCTGGGTGTGATGAAGCCACATCAGGATCCCTTTGACCTTGACTGGCATGGAGGTGGTCAAAATGACAGTGTGTGATCCTTTCCAGATATCTAAACAGAGTCACCAGGGAAGAAGGAACAGACTGGATCAGAAGTTAGTACAGGCAGAGCGTCTTGGATGTGCTCCTGGACTGCTTTCTGGGTGGACTGTGAAGCCTGTAAGAACTCAAGTAAAGATTGGTTATGGATTCCAGCTTTTCTAGATTGGGTTTCCATGTAAGCTGGTGAGGTGGTAGGTCAGGGTCTGGAAGAGTCACTAGAATTTTGAGAGGTCCCACTGGTTTTAAGGTAGCCTCCCTGGCTGCTTAGTAGTGGCTGCTACTGCCCAGAGGAAGGCAGGCTACCTAGACACAACAGAGTTAAGTCTTCTGGACAAGTAGGCTACCAACCTCTTCTAGGGTCTGAGACTTTGGGTGAGTACCCTTTTGTCTATGACCCTTGTCTCGCTTATGTATAGGTGGAAAGACTTAGTTACATCTGGTAGTGCTAGTTGGTCCATCATCCTTGCTCTGCTCATATCTTTCTAACTGCCTAATATATTACCTCAAGGATCCTGGCTCTAAATTCTTTTAGGGAAAATGAATGTTGGTGGGCTCTTCTAGCTACTTCCATGCTGAAGGTGAATGGAGTTTTCTTTTCAGAGCCAAGAGATCCTTGCTGTCTGTCAAAAGGATGATGAGGCCTGGGCACAGAAGGAGGTGGGCTTGTGACCTGGCAGAGACAAACTGTATTAAAAAATTAAATATTATTGAGCTCTTAGAATAGCAAGTTATAACAAATGGTTTGGTGGAAGAGAAAGAAAGCATTTCAGTTTTAATAACTTTAATTGAAATAGAATTTTTCTCCTTAAATTTACCCCCATGTTTATCAAAAGAAATGAATCAAGACCAATTTATCTAATGTATTTAATTTGGCCTGATTGATTGAATAAACATAACAAGAATGGTAAATGACTACCTTTGCTGGAATTTCATGATTGAATCTTAATGTGCCCCGTATGACCAGGAAGCCAAGCCATCCAGCTGCCATCAGGCCTGCCTGCAGTATCTGCTGAGTTAGGTGAATTCCTCACCTACAGTGGTCTATCTGGGGCAATGCCATAGTCTTTAAGGCCCATTACAATAGACATCATACTCCTTGTAGCCCAGTGTGAATGGGGGTTCCACAGGGGTGCAGAGGTGCCCTTATTGCCCTCCTTCTAGTCTGACCAACTGCCAGCAATGGTAGGGTATGGGCCTGAAACTCCAGTGCCATCTATTTTCAGGGCTATAAAGCAGGATACCAGGTTTTGTCCAGGGTACTCTTATTGGCTTCAAGACTTCAGAGTTCATTCATGGCTCTTTAAAACATGATACTCGAGTCAATGTTTTTGGTCAATAAAACCATGATTGGAAACTGATCTTATTGAATTTATTCAAAGAAATGCATTGGCATGATTTATTTATTAAGTATTGCCAAATTTCGGAGGAATTGTATAAGGAGAAATATATACTGACCTGCTTTAGGATCTTCTGATTTTCCTTGCCAGTCTTTCTCCCCCTCTTTTTAATTAATGTGTTCTATGTGTACATATCTTCCCATTACCCTCTCACCCATTCCCATGCATGCTCTAATGCCGCAGTGTCTTGTGTACATTGGTTTTGCTTATATACATGCACACAAGTCCTTCGGTTGATTTCATATCTACCAACCCCTCCCTAATCTTCCCACTGTAGTTTGACAGTCTGTTTGATGTTTTACTACCTCTGAATCTATCTTTTAATTCATAAATTTATAATGTCCTTTATTATCCATAAATGAGTGAGATCATGTGGTATTTTTCTTTCAATGACTGAGTTATTTCAGTTAGCATAATACTCTCCAGTTCCATCCAGGTTGCTGCAAATGGTAAGAATTCCTTCTTTTTTATGGCAGCATAGTATTCCATTGTGTAATTATACCATAGTTTTCTGATCCTGTCATCTGATCACGGGCATCAAGGCTGTTTTGAAATCTTAGCTATTGTAAATTGTGCTGCTATGAACATAGGGGTGCATATATCCTTTCTGAATGGTGATTCTAGTTTCTTAGGATATATTTCTAGGAGTGGGATTACTGGGTCAAATGGGAGTTCCATTTTTAGTTTTTTGAGGAAACTCCATACTGTTCTCCACAGTAGCTGCACCAGTCTGCATTCCCACCAGCAATGCACAAGGGTTCCTTTTTCTCTGCATCCTCACCAACACTTGTCATTGGTTGATTTGTAGATGATTGCCATTCTGACTGGTTTGAGATGGGATCACATTGTCGTTTTGATTTGAATCTCTTGGATAATAAATGACTTTGAGCATGCTTTCATGTGTCTCTTGGCCTTTCTTCTGTCTTCTTTCGAAAATATTCTGTTTAGGTCAGCTGACCATTTTTTTATTGAATTATTTATCTTCATTTTATTCAGTTGTATAAGTTGCCTGTAGATGTTGGAGATTAAACCTTTATCAGTGATAACATTTGCAAATATGTTCTCCCATACAGTAGGCTTTTTTGTTGTTTTGTTGATGGTTTCTTTTGCTATGCAAAAGCTTTTTATTTTGATGTAGACCCATTTGTTTATTTTCTCTTTAGCTTCCATTGCCCTAGGAGCAATATCAGTGAAGAAGTTTCTTTGGCATATGTCTGAGATTATGCTGCCTGTAGATTCGTCTAGTATTTTTATGGTTTCCTGTCTTATGTTTAAATCCTGTATCCATTTTGAATTTATTTTTGTGTAAGGTGTAAGTTGGTGATCTAGTTTCATTTTTTTTGCGTGTATCTGTCCAATTTTGCCAAGACCATTTATTGAAGAGACTGTCTTGACTCTATTGTATGTTCATGCCTTCTTTATCAAATATTAACTGAGCATAGTAGTTAGGGTCGATATCTGGATTTTCTATTTCATTCCATTGGTCTATATGTCTGTTCTTGTGCCAGTACCAGGCTGTTTTGAAAACAGTGGCTTTGTAATACAGCTTGAAATCTGGTACTGAGATCCCACCTACTTTATTCTTCTTTCTCAGGAATGTTGTGGCACTTCAGGGTCTTTTTTTGTTCCAGATGAATCTTTGTAGAGTTCTTTCTAGGTCTGTGAAATATGTTTTGGGTATTTTAATGGGTAGTGCATTGAATCTATAGATTGTCTTGGGTTATATGGACATTTTCATGATGTTGATTATCCCAATCCATGAGCACAGTAGGCTCTTCCATCTGTTTACATCTTACTCTACCTCTTTTTTCAGTGTCCTGTAGTTTTCTGCCAAAGGTCTTTTACCTCCTTAGTTAAATTTATTCCTAGGTATCTTAATTCTTTGGTGCAATGGTAAATGGGATTGATTTTTTAGTCTGTCTTTATGTAAGTTCACGATTAGTGTATAGAAATGCCATAGATTTCTGGGCATTAATTTTGTATCCTGCTACATTGCCAAATTCATTTATTAATTGTATTTGGTTTTTATGGATTCTTTTGGGTTGTTATGTACAGTATCATGTCATCTGCAAATAAGGACAGCTTTACTTCTTTTCCAATTTGGATGCCTTTTATTTCTTCTTCTTGTCTAATTGCAAGGGCTAATACTTCCAGTACTATATCAAACAGGAGTGGTAAGAGTGGGTATCCCTGTCTTGTTCCTGTTCTAAGGAAAAATGGTTTTAGTTTTTGCCCATTGAATATGATGTTAGCTGTGGGTTTAGCATGTATGGCTTTTATGATGTTGAGGTATGACTCTTCTGTTCCCACCTTGCTGAGAGTTTTTATCAAGAAAGTGTGTTGGTATTTGAGGGGAGAATCCAAGATGGCGGCATAGGTAAACACCTACACTGCTGCCTCGCACAATTTCAAAACTACAACTAAAAGACAGAACGGACATCATCCAGAACCACAGGAAAGCTGGCTGAGTGGAAGTTCTACAACTAGAGGGAAAGAGAGGGGCTCACAGAGACCCAGAGCAGCTGCAAAAAGCTGAGGTATGGAGACGCACGCGCGCTGAGAGAGCGGGTGCCGGAGTACCTGGCTGGCTTTCTCTGGCGGGAGGGAAATGGAGACTCCCAACGGCATTGAACCCCTTATCTTACAACACTAAACCCCAGATCCAGCCAAAACACATACGGGGGGGAGTTTGGACTGTGAAAAGGGTGAAGTGCACGGAAATTTAGGGGAGTCGCAAAAGATCAAAGGCCTGGTGGTGCGCACGGCACTGTGCACAGGACAGATTGCTGATTGTGCCGCTGGCTTTCGCAAGTGGGCGGGAGACAGACCCTACCAACTGTGCCACTTCTAACTGCACTAAGCCCCTGTTTCGGGTGAAACCCTGGGGACCCAGTTTCTTGTGGTCCTGGTGCGCAGGGGAGCCAGAGAGACAGCGGTCTAGAGGCACTCCAGGAGCTTGGGCACAAGTACCGCTCCAGCAATTACCTAGTCACGTGAGACTCAGGGGCCGTGGCGGGCGGGGCCGACTGGAAGGCAAGGCCGTCCCTTAAGCCCTGAGACTCCACCCGTCCCAAGCTCAACAGTGGCTTCTTCGGTTTTGCAAGTCTGGTATCATAAAGCTGAATTCAACACAGAAGTTTCCCCGGCATACTGAAAATGCCGAGACAAGGGAAGGGATTACAAACAAAAGAAATGGAGGGAAAAAAACAACTGGATATAGAGTTCAAAACCACACTTATAAGGTTTTTCAAGAATATGCTAGAAAAGTTGGATAAATTTAGTGAGACCCAAGAGGAGATGAAAAAGGACATACTAGAGACACTGATTGAAATAAAAAATATTATACAGAGTCCTAACAGCAGACTAGAGGATGGCAAGAATCAAGTCAAAAATTTGAAATATAAAGAAGCAGAAAACATTCAACTGGAAAAGCAAGAAGAGAAAAATATCCAAAAATGTGAAGATAATGTAAAGAGCCTCTGGGACAGCTTCAAGCCTACCAACATCAGAATTGTGGGGGTGCCAGAAGAAGAGAGAGAGCAAGATACTGAAAACCTATTTAAAGAAATAATGACTGAAAACTTCCCACATCTGGTAAAAGAAATAGACTTACAAGTCCAGGAAGCACACAGAACCCCAAATAAAAGAAATCCAAAGAGGATCACACCAAGACACATCATAATTAAAATACCAAGAGCAAAAGACAAAGAGAGAATATTAAAAGCAGCAAGAGAAAAGCAGTTCATTACCTACAAGGGAGCACCCATATGACTGTCAGCTGATTTCTCAACAGAAACGATGCAGGCCAGACGGGAGTGGCAAGAAATATTCAACGTGATGAATAGCAAGAACCTACAACCAAGAATATTCTATCCAGCAAAGCTATCATTCAGAATGGAAAGGCAGATAAAGAGCTTCACAGAGAAAAAATAGCTAAAGGAGTTCATCAACTCCAAACCAGTATTATATGAAATGCTGAATGGTACTCTTTTAGAAGAGGAAGAAGAAAAAGGTAAAAGCCAAAAAATTATGAACAAGAAATACATATCTATCAACAAGTGAATCTAAAAATTAAGTGAATTAAAAATTTGTTCAACAGAATAAACTGGTGAATATAATAGAATCAGAAGGACAGAAAGGGAGTAGACTGATAATTCTCAGGGGGACAAAAATCATAAAGCATCAAACAGACTATGAAATTACAGCAGAAAGATTAAAGTTGAGGTAGATAAGTGATCAATCAAATGACTTGTATGCATGCATATTAGCATAACCAATGATCACAGACACTGGGGCGTTGAGGTATGCCTGGGAGGGAGGGGTGCAATGGGGAGATATGTATAAAAAATTAATAAAAATTAATAAAAAGAAAAAAAGAAAGTGTGTTGGATTTTGTCAAATGTTTCTCTGCATCAATTGATATAACTATTTGATTTTTATCTCTCAATTTGTTTATGTGATGTATCACGTTTATTGATTTGTGGATATTGTACCATCCTTGCATTCCTGGGATAAATCCTACTTGGTCATGGTGTATGATCTTTCTGATGTACTGCTGGATCCGATTTGCTAGAATTTTGTTGAGGATTTTGGCATCTATGTTCATGAGGGATATTGGCCTGTAATTCTCTTTTATTGTGTTGTCTATATCTGATTTTGGTATAAGGGTGATGCTGGCTTCATAGAAGGTGCTTGTAAGTGTTCCTTCCTCTTGAATTTTTTTGAATAGTCTGAGGAGGATAGGTTTTAATTCTTCCTTGAATGTTTGATAAAATTCTCCTGTGTAGCCATCTGGCCCTGGGCTTTTGTTTACTGGGAGCTTTTTGATGACTGCTTTAATTTCTTCCATAGTTATTGTTCTATTGAGATGTTTAGATTCTTCTTTTTGGAAGGCTATATTTTTCTAGGAATATGACCATTTCTTCCAGGTCATTCAGTTTGTTGGAATAGATTTGTTCATAGTAATTTTTAATAATCCTTTGTATTTCAGAGGAGTCTGTTGTTGTTTCACCTTTCTCATTCTAATTTTATTTATTTGAATCCACTCTTTTTGCTTCTTGGTAAACCTAGCTAGATGTTCATCAATCTTCTTTATCCTTTCAAAGAACCAGCTCTTGGTTTGTTGATGTTTTTTATTGTTTCTTTGGTCTCTTAATCATTTATCTCTCCCCTGATCTTTACTATTTCCTTCCTTCTTCTTACACTGGGATCTTCTTGTTGCTCTCTTTCTAACTCTAAGTTGTAGGGTTATATAATTTATTACCATTGTTTCTTGTTTTTTGCAGTAGGCTTGTAGAGCCATGAACTTCCCTCTCAAGACTGCTTTCACTGTGTCCCATAGATTTTGGACTGTTGTGTTGTCATTGTCATTTGTTGCCATGATGTTTTTTGTTTCTTCCTTGATCTCTCTGGTAACCCATTCATTGTTTAATAGCATGCTGTTTAGTACTCATGTGTTTGATTTCTTTGGATTTTTTTATGGTAGTTGGTTTCTAGTTTTATGCCACTTTGATCTTAGAAGATGCTTGATATGATTTCTATCTTTTTGAATTTAAAGAGACTTTTCCTATGACCCAACATAATGTCTATCTTTAAAAATGACCCATGTGCACTTGAGAAAATGTATATTCTGTGTCTTTGGGGTGAAATGTTCTGAAGATATCAATTCTATCTGGTCTAGTGAGTCATTTAGGATTGATGTTTCTTTGTTGATTTTTTGTTGAGAGGATTTGTGCAGTGGTGATAGTGGGGTATTAAAGTCTCCTACTCATTGTACTGCTGTCAATCTCTCCCTTGATAACCTCCAGGAGTTTTTTTATGTATTTAGGTAATCCTGTATTAAGTACATATATGTATACCACAGTTGTTTCTTGTTGGATTGCTCCCTTTAGTACTATGAAGTGGCCTTTCTTATCTCTTGTTATGTCCTTCACGTTGAGGTCTACTTTGTCAGATATAAGTATTGCTACTCCGACTTTTTTGTCATTTCCGTTTGCCTGAAAAACTGTTGTCCATCCCTTCACCTTCGGTCTGTGTGCATCTTTTTTTCGGATGTGGGTTTCTTGTAGACAGCAGATATATATGTCATGTTTTCTTATCCTATCTGTTACCCTATGTCTTTTTATTGGAGCATTTCATCCATTTACATTTAAAGTTATTATTGATAGCTACTTATTCATTGCCATTTTTATTCTTTACCCCTTTGTATCTTCTTCACTTCTTATTTCTTTGGTGTTTTTTTTTTTTTTGTGTGTGTGTGTGTGTGTTTACAGCAGACCCTTTAGCCTTTCTTGCATAGCTGGTTTGGTGGTAATAGATTCCCTTAGTCCTTTTTTGTCTGTGAAGCTCCTCATTTCATCTTCAATTTTGATTTATAGCCTTGCTGGGTACAGTATTCTTGGGTTCAGACTCTTCCTTTGCATGACTTTGCATAATTCATTTTATTCCCTTCTGGCCTGCTGAGTTTCTGTTGAGAAATCAGTCGCTAGTCTGATGGGGGTTCCTTTGTAGGTAACTTTCTGTCTCTCTGTAGCCCCTTTTCAGATTCTTACTTTGTCATTGATGTTCACCAATTTAATTATAATGTGCCTTAGCATGGGTCTTTGGGGTTCATTTCGCTTGGGACTCTGAGCTTCTTGGATTTGTGTGGGTTTTTCTTTCCCTATATCAGGGAAAATTTCTGTCATTATTTCTTAAAACAGGTTTTCTATTCCTTGCTCAGTTTCCACTCTTTCTGGAACCCCAATTATGTGAATGTTGTTTTGTTTCATGTTATCCCAAAGTTCCCTTAGGCTTTCCTTTTGCTTTTTAATTTTTTTTTCTAGAAGGTGCTGTACTTGTGTACTTTTTTCATACCTTGTCTTCTAGCTCACTGATGTGGTCCTCTGCTTCTTCTAGTCTACTTTTGATACTTTCCATTGAGTTCTTTACAGTAGCAATGTCATTTTTCATTTCTTCTTGACTCTTTATACTTTCCTCTTGGTTCTTACTCATATTGTCAATTTGTCTTCCATTCTTTTCAGCCACCTTGTGACCATTTCTCTTAATTTTATCTCTGGCAGGTTGCTTGCCTCCAATTTCGTTTACTTTCTTTTCTGCTGATGCCTGATTTTCTTTCATATGCAGGCTGTTTCTTTGTCTGCCCATGGTCTCTCTTCTCTGGTTGTCTCATTATGCAATTCTCTCTTTCCTGTGTTGATTTAAAGGCACAAAAACAACAAAACCATGCACAATGCACAAGTCACTGAACAGAAATGTATTCACAATATTAATAGCCACAAATAAAGGTCAACACTAGGGAGAGACAAATTAGGGTATTAGAGAGAAAGAAGAAGAAATAAAAGAAGAAAAAGAGAATTAAAAAAAAATAAAGGAGTGCCAAAATGAAATTGGGAGAAAGGAGAAAAAAGAAAAAAAAGAAAGAAAAGAAAGAGAGTAAGGAAGAGAAGAGAAAGAAATTATATATATGGGGAGAAAATTACAATAGAACAGCACTAATCCCAACAAATGCCAGCTACTAGTACCTGGAGATTAATGCAAACTACAAACAACAACTAATATTGAAGGAAGCGAGTGAAAATGGAAGTAAAAAACAAACAAAATCAAAGCAAACAAAAAAAATAATAAAATACGAATAAGCAAAACAATCTCACAAAAAATGTGTAAAAAATCAATATACTCAACAATCAAACAAACAACAACAAAAGGACAGAGAGAAAAACAATTTTGGGGTAGTTATGATAGAGAAGAGAGAGATGTCTAAAGACTTGGAGTAGGGGATTGGAAATTGGATGTATAAGTGGGGTGAAATTTTAACAGGGGGTAAAAGTAAAGAATAGGAAAAATCTAAAGTAGGAAAAAGGTAAGAGAAACAGGACAATAGAGGAAAAGTTTGAAAGAGAATGAAGGCATAAAGGTAGAGTTGAGATAGAATAAAATGATTCTAATGGAAAGATGCAATTAGAATGTAGAAGTCAAATACCAAAAATAAAGAGAAAATAAAATGACACTTTTTTAAAAAATGTAAAATAATAGTAATAATAATACTGATCAAAAATAAAAATTTAATAATTAAAAAGGTAAAATGAAGTGAGGAAAAAAGAAAAAAATAGTTTCTTAAGTGACAGATGAAAAAATAAGAAATTTAAAAAAATAAAGAAAAAAATGAAAAATTTAAAAATAGAGTGTGTAGTAATGAAAGTCATTCACTTCCTCTATTGATCTGTTTGGCACGCCTGTTTCCCAGTAGGGACAATATTGCAGTTCCCTGTGTTCCACTAGTTTTTAAGCAGGCAGATGTGTCTTAATCTCTTTATTTTTTGTGCTTACAGAAGAGTGAATTTGTGAGTCATCCCATGGTTGGCAGTGTTTTGGAATTGACCTCTGAGACTATAGGTCCTCTCTAGCCTGTGCTTAGATCCTGCTTTCCCTGGGGCACTCAATAGTGGTTTGTGGGAGTGGGCTGCCCCAGAGCTGGTTCTCTGAAGATCACTCCCCACTCTGATCCCCAGGCTCCTGAAAAACAACTTTCCCCTGCAGTCTCCCAGAGTGTCCCCAACTGGATGATCCTTTGTATTGGGCTTAGCAATCAGAAGCAAGGATCTGGAGAGGAAAGTACACCAGTCTGCACAGTATACTTTCCCTGCTCCTGTCCAAGCAACTGGCACACTTTAATAACTCCCAGGCTGTCCTTCTGCATCAGATCAAAATGGGTTGCTTTCTAGAGATCCCCTTTGTTAACAGCTCTGAGGGCCCCTTCCACATTCAAGGATCATACCTCGTCCAATAGCCACGGATTTCTCTAGGTGGATATTTCTCCTGATCCTTCAGCTCCCAGTGCATGCACCTTTCTGTTCTGTGGTACCAGAGACCTCAGGCAAAATATGACTTTTCGGTGTGGCATGTGGAGCTCCTCTGAATCAGAGTGTTTGGGCCAATTGGGAAGTGGTGTTCTGGGGCTCAGAGCTCTTCAGTGGGTGCTGCAGCTGTAGATGTTCAGGCTTCCGTAAACATCCACCTTCAAGATAGCGTGGTCTCCACGTCTGAGATGGAGGCTCAGGCAGGGAACCTGGCAGCAGTAGGGGATGCCCAGTCAGGGGAGCCCCATCCAGCAGTCCCCCACCTTCTCCTTGAGTATAGTTTTTCTTAAATCTCCAACAAACACTCCCTGTGTGACCCTCAGCTGTTCTCTCTGTCTGCTCAGAGAGAAGGCTCAGGACACATCCGTCTATTCTGCCACCATTTTTCTTCTGCCCCTTGCCAGTCCTTTTCATGGACTCTTCAGAGTAATATTTTTCTAAATGTATTATAACAAACAGTAACTGTCTTTAAATGGCAAGAAGAAATTTACAATTTGTCTATATTTAGACAGTTACAGTTGTCCCTGTAGTAGGGCTGCCCCTACTTGACTTGTCCTTCAACTATATATTGTCTCTAGGAGGGCTGAAATGCACCCTCAGAACGGACTAAGGGAGCTTTATCCCTTCACAGAGTCTCACATGTCACAGGACCTCATAGGGTCTGTAATTCCTGTGATAGAGTGCTGGTACTTACCATTCCCCTCTGTTCCATACAGGCCTCCCCCACTTTCCTAAAGTTAAAGTTTGTGCCACCCCTAACATGAACATAGTCACACAGACCTGTAAGGCAGTATACAGGCTGCAAACTGTCTTTCAATAGAGACCAAAACCTGATGGGTATTTTCCTTGCCTATTTGGGCACCTGCTCTTTTGGTAACTGCATTCAAATCTGTAATAGAATTAAAGGTAATTAACATATTAACATAATGAGGTACAATATGGGCACTGTGGCTACTTCAGACAGCCAAATTTTCTGCTACCATACATGACACATGGTAGAGCTATACAAATATTTTAGGGAGGTGATTGAAGTCTATTTTTTTATATTCCTATACAAAGCAAAATTGTCCTTGTGTTTCTGTAGTTATGTCCATGAATACGCAGGCATTATTTAAGTCTATTACACAGTTTTCTGCAGGCCACTGTCAGGGCTGTGAGTAGCGGCCAGTTCTTCTTTGTAGCCACAAACACAGTCTGTCCCATTTCCATAAAATATATTCTGGTATGGGAGAAAGTTGTTTTTCTGTATACAGGCAGGTTAACCCCTATACAATTGGGCTTGGACATCTGCCTAGCAAATTGCAGTCTATAAGTTCAATATGCAGCCTCCAGTCCTCCTAACCCAATAGGGTCTCTGCTAGTCCCTCAATTAGACTCCTCCTTTCTAGGAGCTTCTGAAAATCTTGAAGGCTTTCCAGTCTATGGAAAGTGCCTTTCCTTTACCCTCTCATGTTAACCATGTTTATCAGTTATAGGACCTTGCCATCCCTGTCTCTCACCATTGCTTGATTACTAGTGGTGAGCCAAACACAGCCAGATCTGCATGTAGAGACAAGTTCACACATAGCAAAGCACTCTGGTGAGGGCTTGTGTATCAGGCCCTTGCCTTCCCATCTGTCTTCACTCCTGACAGGGACCTTGACATTTCCCACAGGTTTCTCTGTAAGTAAGAACAGGGCATCTGTCCTCTGCCCCAACTGGCTGTCTTGGCCCACCCCTTAGTCTAAGGAGTTAAATCTTTTAGCATCTCTGGGAGAGTTCAAGGCACTGGAAGAGGACATCAGACCCTCCTCTCCCAGTAGCAATAGGTATTGGCAGCTGAACCCTTTCAGCACATTTGCAAATGGGAAACTTTACCAGCTTCATCCCTGGTCACTTTTACAGATCCCAGGGCCTGTTGTCTCCTTTTAACCAGTAAGCCAAATGCTTAAGTATTTTATTATGTGTTGTAAAACATTCATAACTCACTGGGAAACAACTTGGGTGTTTGGTTTCTGGCCTGTATTATTTAATCAATTTCCTTTCAACATTTTTCTTCTCCTTTTTATCATATACACAACATTCATAAATTTCACACTTTCAAATTAGTCTTTAAAACTTCTTTCCATGATCCTTCAAAATGCATAACCATGCCTCAGTCCTTCTGGTAAGTATCTCTATTCTAATATTCCTTCTTTTCTGTCATACTATTAGCAATTTGTAGACCTTTTCTTATTTTATTAGAATTGTAAATTGTATTAGAATTCTTAATTTTTAGAAACCTTTTTTTAATAATTACCAGAAGCAAACAGCCAGTTTTTCTTAGATTAACGTTTATGAATATACTTTAAATGTACTTTTACTTTCGAGAAAATATACCATTAACAATGTATAAGAAATGTTCCTTCTGTAATAAAACTAAGAGCAGGTAAGTTAAAACTTGTCTAACAGTTAATGTTTCAGGGTTATTGTTTTTGTTGCCTTTCTTATTTTATGTACATAGATATTCTGAGCTTCTTTTAACAGCTTTGCTGTACTTCTGCAGATGGGTTGAGACCAAGGGGAGCATCAGGGAAGAGAGAAGGGAGAGATAGGTTTTTATTGCTTTTTTTCCCCCTTTGGTTGCAAGCTGCTTTGCTGAGAAGGGTCTGGTCCACTTTTGTCTCCCCCTACTTCCCTGCTTTATTTTCTTTAACCCTTTAGGATCTGGATCTTAGTGTCCCCTGAACCAGCAGCAAGCCTTAAACAAAGACTCCCCTCCTTAGGCAATCTGGCGGTCCCCCGCTCCCCTTCTCCAGATTGCCATAGCTGACCCCCAAATCACTCCCCTTCTCTCTCTTCCTACCATAAAAGATGGTTGCTTCTGCCTCTAGCCAATGATGGTGGCAGGGACTCCCACACCGGCCAGAGAAATGTACCCTGAAACCAGACCCTGGCTTCTCTGAAAAGCCCCTTTGCCTTTGTCTGTCTACCCGCTCCACCCACCGACTGTGTCCTTCATCTCCAGGTGGTGAAACTTAGCTCTTTTTTTTCCCCTTAGTTTTTTATCTTTCCCTCTCTCTCCTTTTTCTGGTAGGAGGAGATAAAGGCCAGCAACTAACAGGCTAGCAATAAATTAGCCCTTTGTCTTAAATGTTTCTTTGACATTTTTATAACTTTACACTTTTTTTTTCTTGCTTCTCCTTACAAGTAGTTTGGAACTTAGCTGGATTTACAAATTTTGTACCTTTAAATTAACTTTATAATTTTAGAATTTAACCCTACAGAGCAAAATCCCCCCACCAAAGCAGGACTGACTTGCCCTAAACAAATTAAACAAAAGAGACATTTAACAAATATTCTTATGTTTTTAGCCAGACATCCCTCACAGATAACAAAAGCACAAAAAGCACAGGACAATACAAAGCAGCTCTCAGACTTTTCATACTAGTCAGTCCAAGCCACCTACCCTGCCCCCAAAGATAGGCTTGACCTCAGACTACACTTCAGCAGAGATATGCTTGGAAGTTAAACAGTTAGTCAGATTCCTGCCCAACTCCCCTAACAAAAACAGACTTGGAGGCCTAACAGAAATAGATGTGCCCCTACCCCCACCCCAAACCCATGCCCCAAGAACAGGATTCTTGGTTGACATATAGGTGAGAACCTACTGGAGAAGTTACAACTGAATCCAGTCTTTCATCACAGTAGCAAAATGACTGGTCACACAAACAAACAAACAGGAAAATGAACTTGAATTCATTTTCAGATTTACTCATCTCCTGGAGGTTTTATTGTTGTTGCTTTTTTTCTAACTCTGAAAGAATGCAAAGGCAGGTCAAGCATCCTCCATTTGGTTGCCAGAACCACTAAGGAGTGTCCCCAGGGTCCTGGAAGCTTTCCAGGGGGCACCTCCCCTGGGGACCTTCCCAGAGGCCTTTAGGCCTCAGTGTCTGAGACAGAGTGCTGGTAAGCTCTATCCTGGATGAGCCCCAAATGTGATATTGTAAATCAGAAGCTGCCTTAATCAATAAGCCAAATTTATTTGGAGTCCTGTTTGTTAGTGCTAGCAGGCCCAGAGGAAAATCTTGCTTCTCAAATTCTGGGCCCCAATATGGTGGAAGTTTCCAAATTCATATGTTTCTCAGCTCTTTGTCTCCCTAATTTGGAATGAGACTTCTGGACCTTCTGAGAAAAATTCCTGTGTGCTGGGACAGGCTGTGAGACCATATCTCAAGGCCTGGCCTGGCGCCGGCACTGACAACTCTGTCTGAGGAAGAGTTTATGGCCTCTCTGTGATGAGGCGTAGTCTTATTTTTCCCTATTATTTAAGCAAGCAGATGTTTACAGAAGCCAGAATAGCAGGGTTAAATTTTAAGCAGCATTTTTTACCCAAGATGGAGGTTACTATGCTTCAATAGATGCAAAAAGACAGATAGGCTCAGTTAAGATAAAGGTTGCCCTTCTCAGTGAAGATACCAGCCTAGGACATAACTGCCCACTGTAACTGCTTTTAAAGTTTAATTTAAGACCATCCTTTGCAGTTACTTTAGGTCTCTGAGTTTGCAAGACTGCCATGCAGGCCTCCCCTGAGCTTGTCAAGTTAGAATGTTGCCCCTTTTGTCCACACTTCCTTGGTTCCCCAGGCTCCCACTCTATCTGCCTTTGCCTGCTAGCCAGTTGTCAATCTTAATCACTCAATAGTTGTGTTTCAAAAAGGGCTTTAGGCAGGGGAGGTGCTTTTTGGCTTTCAGGAATATGGTTATTGTTTTTTCTGTCCCAGAGCTATTTATTTGCAAGTGGCCAAAAATATTACTCTGCCCTTGGTTAGACAGAGATCCTTATATGGAGACCAACGGGGTCAGCTGGAAGTTTCTATCAGTTCTCCAGTGCAGGGAAAATATCAGTCTGGTTCCCAGGATATTGGGGAGGGTGGCCCCTCCCCCAATCCAGTCACTGAGGGCTCCTTGAAACTGTTCAAACCTGTAAGCTTGGCCTCTGTTTTTGTTTCATCTGAAAAGCTCAAAATGCAGGATGTGGCATGCAGGGCACCTGAAGGTGGGGTGGGTCGCATCACCTAGGGCAGGTTTCTGTTTTCTTTACCTGCCCTGTGGCTGCTGGGATCAGCTAGCTCCTCTCAAGAAATATGACCATTTTGATTTGGGGACCTATGACCAAATGCTCTTGACTACTGTTTTATGAATTCTCCCTGAAATGCACCACAGCCTCTCCCCAGGCACCTCGAGTGGAATCCATGCCTCCTTCCCTTCACCAAAGCCTCTGGTGAGTAGTTGCAAAGGAAAACTCTTGGGTTCCGGGTTTAGAGAAACACACACACACACACACACACACACACACACACACACACGAAAAAGATTAAAAAAAAACACACCATAAAACTGCTGCTTTCTCTCCAACTGGCACTGGTCTATGGGCTCAAGGCTCTGCTGTGGCCAACATCCCTGCCTCCTTTCACAGCTGGGTGTTATAAGGGCTGCAGGTCACAGATCAGGTGCTTGGGGCTGTGGAGCCCAGCCTAAGTTCTGGGCCTCTATCTTCTGAGGGAACATATTCTCTCCCATACAAGGTCCTCCCTCTTGGTCCACTGACTTGCTGCCCCTAGGACCTGGGTCCACTCCTCTTGTGACCTTACCCTTACTTCCAGTCCCCAGGTGTTTTCTGTCCTTCCTTGATATATTTCTTCAGCTGGACCTTAGTTGGTAATTCCTGGTAAATGTTCTCCAATTTAATTGTATTTCCAGTATGGCCCTGGGATGAGGTTCAGAACAGGTCTGCCTATTTAGCAGCCATTTTCTCTAGCATTTCTATAATGTTTGTTTTTCTTATATTAAATAGTTGAGATGCAATTTAAAAATGGGACACAATTGAAAGTAAATTGAGCCAAAACCGGTTTGGCTCAGTGGATAGAGTGTCGGTCTGCGGACTGAAGGGTCCCAGGTTCGATTCCGGTCAAGGGCATGTACCTTGGTTTCGGGCACATCCCCACAGGGGCGTGCAAGAGGCAGCTGATAGATGTCTCTCTCTCATCGATGTTTCTAACTCTCTATACTTCTCCCTTCCTCTCTGTAAAAAATCAATAAAATATATTTTAAAAAGTAAATTTAGAGTAAATGCTATTAAATAATCATATCAGGACACTAGATATAAAGTGGGGTTGTCCAAAGCAAATCCTAGTCATAGCCCTATAGAGGGAGACTCCTAATATGTATCCAATTAATTCTTTATGAAGTGTTAGCTGCTATTTCTAGAAATATTTGTATTTTCACATGGGGCTTTAGGATACCAAAAAGCCTTTAAGATATAAAATAACACAGATGTAAGAATATTAAGGTTGACAAGCATTGGGTAAATTAGGAATAGGAAATTCTATTTTGGGGCTCCTCAAATTCCAGTAGGCAGGATATTGGTGGAAACCAATAGTTCTGGACTCTTATGGAAGCTGGCTTTGTGACAAATTTCTTTTTTATCAGTGAATCATTCAAAGTGATCACATGACTGAAACAGGCAAGTCACCTTGACTAACTAGTGATAGAAGATGCACAGTTTGCAAGTAAGGTAGGCAGTTGGCGTTTGGTTTCTAGAACCAGCTTAACACCAGCAGATGGTGCTAAAATGTAGTTTCTCCCTCTTAATACAAGTATCTAAAATTTTCCTTAAAAGGATAGACTAGTTAAATGGAGGCATATTAACCAATTACCCTGGAAAATTCAGATGAGGATGATGCTCATCACCATTTAACTTTTTTTAACAGAGCTCCACCTGAAACTTAGGGGGCCCTTTTACCAATATATTCTGGCTCCTTTCAAGCTAAATCAGTTTTCTTTCAGTTAGAATCTCACCCACAGTAAGGTCATTAAAGCACAGATTTTCACCTTTTGCTCTGACTAGAAAACAAAATTCAACCAAAGCTCTATTCAAATAGCTCAGTGAAAGATGATTGTTTGCTACTCCTTGAGGTTTTCAGTATAATTTCCTCCCAAAAAATATGTTTCCCAAGAAAAGAATAGTCCTTCTCAATTTATGACTCTTTCTTCATAGACATATAGAACATTAGTATTTATAGGACAATTAGAAAGCATGCAAACCAATAACTTTCCAACTGTTTTTTCACATTGGACATTGCCTCCCAATGGAATCAATATGTAAAACAGTTAAAAACTGAATTGCTTTCTTGAAATGTGTGTTGAGGTGGGGATGTTTCAGGATATCTCTTGGCCTCTCTTTGCCTTTCTCATTCATAAGGTAGCCCTTGAAGCATGTACTCAAGCCATACCCTTGAGTCTGAACCTAGGGCTCCACAGAACAGTTTGAAAGCTATGATTGCATTCCATCTCCCTCACTTACATACCGAGAAACTGAGCCCAATGAGAGAAAATGCTCAAGGGTATAACAACATATAAAGGCTGGTTAATCTTGTCAGCAGAGTCAGAGACAATATGCAAGTAGAGAACATGTTCTCTGGAGCCTCTTGTAAATGGATCGTAGATGTATGCCAAGTCTTCACCTACTTATACCCATACTAGTGGCCTGGTGCATGAAATTTGTGCATGGGGAGGTGTCCCTCAGCCCAGCCAGCAACCTCTCCAATCTGGGACCCCTCAGGGGATGTCCAGCTACTGGCATTTGGACATACCTCTCGCAATTAGGGACCGCTAGCTCCTAACCACTCACCTGCCTGCCTGCCTGATTGTCCCTAACAACTGTGCATACTGGTCTGCTCATCCCCAACTGCCCCCCTGCTGGCCTGCTTGCTCCCATATGTCCCCCCCTGCTGGCCTGCTTGCCCCCAACTTCTCCCCCACTGGCCTGAATATCCCCAACTGCCCTCCCCTTTTGGCCTGATCACCCCTAACCTCTTCTGCCTCAGCCCTGCCAATGTGGCTTTGTTCAGAAGGATGTCCAGAAGGTCTCCTGGTCTAATTAGCATATTACCCTTTTATTAGTATAGACTAGAGGCCCAGTGCACATATTTGTGGGGTCCCCCAGCCTGGCCTGCACCCTCTCTCAATCTGGGACCCCTTGGGGGATGTTGGACTGCCACTCCTGCCTGCTGCTCTTGCTCAGCCCAACTCTGCTGTGCCTGCTTCAGGCTCGCACCCAGTCAGTCCCAATCAGGGAGAGGCTTGCACTGACACAGCAACTGTGTTTGGCAGCCATGAGCCCTGTGTCTGGTGCCCATTGGTCAGCTGAGTGGCGCTCCCCCTGTGGGAGCGCACTGCCCACCAGCTCCTGCATTGAGTGTCTGCCCCCTGGTGGTCATTCCACATCATAGCAACTGGTTGACCAGTTTATCATTCAGTCATCCAGTTGCCTCAGATCAAAATGAGTTGCTTTCTATGATATTTCAATGAAAATTAGTTCAGAGAATCCAAGATGGCTGCATAGGTAAACACCTACACTGCTGCCTCACACAACAATTTCAAAACTACAACTAAAAGACAGAACTGACATCATCCAGAGCCACAGGAAAGCTGGCGGAGTGGAAATTCTATAACTAGAAGGAAAGAGAGGGGCTCACAGACACGCAGAGGAGCTGCAAAAAGCTGAGGTACGGAGATGCACGTGTGGAGAGAGTGAGTGAGGGTGAACCTGGCCGGCTTTCTCTGGCAGGAGGGAGACGGAGACTCTCAAAGACATTGAACACCTTATCTACGACACTAAACCCCTGATCCAGCCGAAACTCATTTGGGGGGAGTTTGGACTGTGAAAGGGGAGAAGTGCACGGAAATTTAGGAGAGTCACAAAAGATCAGATGTCTGGTGGTGCGCACGGCACTGCATGTGAAGGACAGATTGCTGATTGTGCTGCTGGCTTTCACGAGTAGGAAGGGGACAGACCCTCCCAACTGCACCACTTCTAACTTCACTAAATCCGTTTCGGGTGAAGCCCTGGGGACCCAGATTAATATGGTCCCATAGCACAGGGGACCTGGAGGGGCAGCAGTCTAGAGGCACTGCCAGAGAGCACATGCGCACACAGGGACCACTCCAGCGACTACCCAGTCATGTGAGACTGAGGGGCCGTGGAGGGCGGGCAGACTGGAAGGCAAGGCAGTCCCTTAATCCCTGAGACTCACCCATACCAAGCTCAACAGAGGCTTTGACGGTTTTTCAAATCTGGGATTATAAGGCTGAATCCAACACAGAAGTTCTCCAGGCATAGTGAAAATGCTGAGACAAGGGAAGGGATCACAAACAAAAGAAATGGAGGGAAAAAAAAACAACTGGATATAGAGTTCAGAACCATGCTTATAAGGTTTTTCAAGAATATGCTAGAAAAATTGGATAAATTTAGCAAGTCCCAAGAGGAGATCCAAAAGGAACAACTAGAGATGCAAAAGATCCAACTAGAGATGATAAATGACCAAATAGAAATTAAACATACACTGACTGAAATAAAAAATATTATACAGAGACCTAACAGCAGACTAGCAGAAGGCAATAATCAAGTCAAAAATTTGAAATATAAAGAATCAGAAAAAACTCAACTGGAAAAGCAAGAAGAGAAAAGAATACAAAAATGTGAAGATAATGTAAGGAGCCTCTGGGACAGCTTCAAGCATACCAACATCAGAATTGTGGGGGTGCCAGAAGAGAGAGAGCAAGATACTGAAAACCTACTTAAAGAAATAATGACTGAAAACTTCCCACATCTGGTAAAAGAAATAGACTTACAAATCCAGGAAGCACACAGGACCCCATATAAAAGGAATCCAAAGAGGACTACACCAAGACACATCATCATTAAAATACCAAGAGCAAAAGACAAAGAGAGAATCTTAAAAGGAGCAAGAGAAAAACAATTAATTACCTACCAGGGAGCACCCTTACGACTGTCAGCTGATTTCTCAACAGAAACGATGCAGGCCAGACGGGAGTGGCAAGAAATATTCAACGTGATGAATAGCAAGAACCTACAACCAAGAATATTCTATCCAGCAAAGCTATCATTCAGAATCGAAGGGCAGATAAAGAGCTTCACAGATAAGAAAAAGCTAAAGGAGTTCATCAACTCCAAACCAGTATTATATGAAATGCTGAAAGGTACTCTTTTAGAAGAGGAAGAAGAAAAAGGTAAAAGATAAAAAAAAATTATGAACAACAAATACATATCTATCAACAAGTGAATCTAAAAATTAAGTGAATTAAAAATTTGATCAACAGAATAAACTGGTGAATATACTAGAATCAGGAGCACAGAAAGGGAGTGGACTGATAATTCTCAGGGAGGAAGGGGGGGGGGTACAGGGAGAAACTGG
>JAAGEH010000029.1:23250383-23315671 GCA_011751065.1 Lasiurus cinereus | reverse complement strand
GGGGAAAGGTAAGGGTAGAGGGAGGGGTGGGAGCAGGGTGGAGGGGATCTATGGAGGGGAAAAAAGAGAGACAAATGTAATAATCTGAATAATAAAGATTTAATTTAAAAAAAAGAAAATTAGTTCATTAGTATGTAAGATACTCACCTCTGCCAAAGAAACCCTTGAAGAAATATCTCATGATCCTCTGAAATATCCCCTGGCTGGGTATAGATGGTGCACTCTTGGTTTGGCCAATGAAATTTGTGGACTCTTCCACTTAGCTTAAAACATCAAAACTGAGACAGAAGAAAAAATTGCAGCAAAATAGACAGACATGTCCGGAGCCTTGTTGCTGAGCAGACAGAGAGAACAGCTTAGTGTCACACTGGGAGTGTTTGTTGGCAAGTTAAGGGACAGTTGTCCTTCAGGAAAAGGTGGGGGACTGCTGGACGGGGCTCCCTTGACCAGGCAGCCCCACTGCCACGGGGTTTATCCCCCTAGAGCCACCAGCGCAAATGCGGAGACCATGCCATCTTTAGAGGAAAGTAGATGTTTACAGAACACTGAAAAGCTACAGCTGCAGAACCCACCAAAAAACCGGGGGACCCAGATCACTGCTCCCCAATCAGCGCAAACACTCGGATTCAGAGGAGCTCCACATGCCACATGGAAAGGTCAGATTTTGCCTGGGATAAGGTGAGGAATCTGGCCCCACAGAACAGAGACACACACACATTGTGGGAACTGGACTTACAGAAATCCGTGGATGTTGGGCAGGGCATGATCCCTGAATGTGGAAGGGGCCTGCAGAGCTGTTAACAGAGGGGAGCTCTAGAAAGCAACTCATTTTGATCTGAGGCAGAAGGACAGCCTGGGAATTATTAAGGTGTCCTAGCTGCTTGAACACGAGCGGGGGAGAGTGCACAGACTGCACTCTTTCCTCTTTAGACCTTCACTTCTGATTGCTAAGCCCAATACATAGGATCACCCAATTGGAGAAATCCTAAGACACTGCAGGGGAAGGTTGTTTCTCTGGAACCTGAGGATCAGAGCACAGAATAACCATCAGAGAATCAGCTCTGGGGAAATCCACTCCCAAAAACCGGTATTGAGAACCACAGAGAAAGCAGGATCTAAGCACAGGCTAGAGAGGACCTATAGGATGACTCATAAATTGACGCTCCACTGAGCATAAGTGGAACGAATGGAATTTAAATATCATCCTGACTGGGAAACAGGTGTACCAAACAGAAAAATAGAGGAAGTGAATGACCTCCACTACTGCACATTCTATTCTTTTATTTTTAGTTTTTTTTCATCTTTTAATTAAAAAACTATTTTTTATATTTTTTCCTCAAATTGATTTTACCTTTTTAATTATTACATTTTTATTTTCAACCAGTATTTTTACTATTACTATTTTACCTTCTTGAAAAAAAGAAGTGTCATTTTATATTCTCTTTATTTTACTTTGGGATTAGAGTTCTACAGTCTATTTTCATCTTTCCTTAAGCATCATTTTACTCTATCTCAACTCTACCTTTATGCCAACACACTCTTCCTAACTTTTCCCATTTTGTTGTCTTGTTTCTCTTACCCTTTTCAACTTTAGAGTTTCCCTATTCTTTCTTTTTACCTGGTTAAAACTTCACCCCACTTCTATATTTAATTTCTAATCCCATACTCCAAGTCCAAACATACCTCTGTCTTCTCTGTCTTCACTATCCAAAAAATTGTTTTTCTGTATGTCCTTTTGTTGTTGTTTGCTTGAACATTGATTATATCGGTTTTTATACTATTTTGTGAGATTGTTTTTGCTTATTCTACTTGTTTTTTGTTTGTTTGTTTGTTTTTGTTTTTTGTTTGCTTTGTTTTTTACCTCTGTTTTCCCTCGCCTCCATTGATGTTAGTTGTTATTTGTAATTTGTATTAATCTCCAGGTACTTGTTGCTGGCATTTGTTGGGATTAGTGGCTGTTCTATTGGAGTTTTCCCCTCATATGTATAATTTGTCTCCATTTTCATTCTTACTCTCATTTCTCTCTTACTTTTTTTTCTTTTTCACTTCTTCTTTCTCTTCTTCTTCTTCTTCTTCTTCTTCTTCTTCTTTTCTATTTTTTCTTTTTCCCCTTTTTTTCCCATCTCCAAAATTCATTTTGGCACTTCTTTCTTTTCTTTTCTTTTCTTTTCTTCTTTCTCTCTTATTCTTTCTCTACTTACCCCTAATTTGTCTTACACTGGTGGTCACCTTGTTTGTGGTTATTAACATTGTGAGCACATTTATGATCAGTGCCTTGTGTGTTGTATCTGGTCATGTTGTATTTTGTGCCATTAAATCAACGCAGGAGAAAGAACTACATAGCACACACTCAGACAAGAAAAACCATGGGCAGACTAAGTAACAGCCCACATATGAAAGAAAAGCAGGCATCACCAGAAAAGGAGGTAAACGAAATGGAAGCAAACAACCTGCCAGAGAAAGTGTTCAAAGAAATGGTTATAAGGTGTCTGAAAAGAATGGAAGACAAATTCGACAATATGAGTAAGAACCAAGAGGAAATTATAAAGAGTCAAGAAGAAATAAAAAATGACATTGCTGCTGTAAAGACCTCAATAGAAAGCATCAAAAGTAGACTAGAAGAAGCAGAGGACCACATAAGTGAGTTAGAATACAAGGTAGAAAAAAAGTACACAAGTACAGCAGCTTCTAGAAAAAAAAATTAAAAAGCAAGAGGAGAGCCTAAGAGACCTTTGGGATAACATGAAACAAAACAACATCCACATAATTGGGGTTTCCAGAAAGAGTGGAAACTGAGCAAGAAATAGGAAACCTGTTTGAAGAAATAATGACAGAAAATTTCGCTGATATAGGAAGGAAAAAACCCACAGAAACCCAAGAAGCTCCCAGAGACTCAAGCAAAATGAACCCAAAAAAAAACGACACCAAGGCACATTAAAATTAAATTGGCACACAATAACAACAAAGTAATAATCTGAAAAGGGGCCAGAGATAGGCAGGAAATTACCTACAAAGGAACCCCCATCAGACTAGCAATTGATTTCGCAACAGAAACTCATCAAGCCAGAAGGGAATAGAATGAAATATACAAAGTCATGCAAAGGAAGGGTCTGAATCCAAGAATACTGTACCCAGCAAGGCTTTCAATCAAAATTGAAGGTGAAATCAGGAGCTTCACAGACAAAAACAAATTAAGGGAATCTATTACCACCAAACCAGCAATGCAAGAAATGTTAAAGGATCTGCTGTAAAAAAAAATAGGAATCAAAGAGGGAACACAGGGGTAAAGACTAAAAATGGCAACAGATAAGTACCTATCAATAATAACTTTAAATGTAAATGGATTAAATGTTCTAATCAAAAGATATAGGGTAATGGATTGGATAAGAAAACATGACCCATATATCTGGTGTCTGCAAGAAACACACCTCACAAAAAGAGATGCACACAGACTGAGGTTGAAGAGATGTGGAAAGTTTTTCAAGCAAATAGAAATGAAAAAAAAAGCTGGGGTTGCAATACTTATATCTGACAAATGAGACCTCAAAGTGAAGGACATAATAAGAGATAAGGAATAATATCAAAGGGAGCAATCCAACCAGAAGTAATAACTCTGGTAAACATATACATACCCAATACAGGAGCACCTACATACATAAAAAAACCTCCTGGAAGATATCAAGGGAGATATTGACAGCAATACAATCATAGTAGGAAACTTTAACACCCCACTGTCATCACTGGACAAATCCTCTAAACAAAAATCAGTAAAGAAACATCAATCCTAAATGATTCACTAGACCAGATGGAATTAATTGACATTTTCAGAACATTTCATCCCAAAGCCACAAAATATACATTCTTCTCAAGTGCACATGGGTCATTTTCAAAGATAGAACATATGTTGGGTCATAGGCAAAAATCTCTTCAAATTTAAGAAGATAGAAATCATATCCAGCATTTTCTCAGATCACAGTGGCATAAAACTAGAAATCAACTACAATAAAAACAATACAAAAAATCATACACATGGAGACTAAACAGCATGCTATTAAACAATGACTGGGTAACCAGAGAGATCAAGGAAGAAATAAAAAAACATCATGGCAACAAATGACAATGACAACACAACAATACAAAATTTGTGGGACACAGTGAAGGCAGTCTTGAGAGGGAAGTTCATAGCTCTACAAGCCTACTGCAAAAAAACAGGAAACAATGGTAATAAATTACCTAACACTACAACTCAAAATGTTAGAAAGAAAGCAACAAGAAAAGCCCAGTGTAAGCAGAAGGAAGGAAATAGTAAAGATCAGTGTGGAGATAAACAACATAGAGACCAAAGAAACAATTCAAAAGATCAACAAAACCAAGAGCTTGTTCTTTGAAAGGATAAACAATATTGATGGACCTCTAGCCAGGCTCACCAAGAAGCAAAGAGAGAAGACCCAAATAAACAAAATCAGAAACGAAAGAGGAGAAATACAACAGACCCCTCTAAAATACAAAGGATTGTTAAAAAATAATATGAACAACTCTATTCCAACAAACTGGACAACTTGCAGGAAATGGACATATTCCTAGAAAAATATAACCTTCCAAAACTCACTCGGGAAGAATCTAAACGTCTCAATATGCTGATAACTACGAAAGAAATTGAAGCAGTCATCAAAAAGCTTCCAGCAAATAAAAGCCCGGGACTAGATGGCTACACAGGAGAGTTTTACCAAACATTTAAGGAAGAATTAAAGCCTATCCTCCTCAGACTATTCAAAAATATTCAAGAAGGAACACTTCCAAACACTTTCTATGAAACCAGCATCACCCTAATACCAAAACCAGATGAAGACAACACAATACAGAGAATTACAGGCCAATATCCCTTATGAACATAGATGCCAAAATCCTCAACAAAATTCTAGCAAATTGGATCCAGCAGTACATCAGAAAGATCATACACCATGACCAAGTAAGGTTCATTCCAGGAATGCAAGGATGGTACAATATCCACAAGCCAATAAACGTGATACATCAGATAAACAAATTGAGACATAAAAATCACATAGTCGTATCAATTGATGCAGAAAAAGCATTTGACAAAATCCAACACCCTTCCTTGATAAAAACTCTCAGCAAGGAGGGAATAGAAGGATCATGCCTAAATATCATAAAAGCCATATATGATAAACCCACAGCTAACATCATACTCAATGGGCAAAAACTAAAACTATTTCACCTAAGAACAGGAACAAGACAGGGATGCCCACTCTCACCACTTCTGTTCGACATAGTACTGGAAGTATTAGCCACTGCAATTAGATGAGAAGAAGAAATAAAAGGCATTCAAACTGGAAAAGAAGAAGTAAAGCTGTCCTTATTTGCAGATGACATGATACTGTACATTAAAAACCCGAAGGACTCCTTCCAAAAACTAATAGACTTAAGAAATGAATTCGGCAATGTAGCAGTATACAAAATTAATGTTAAGAAATCTATGGCATTTCTATACACTAATAGTGAAATTACAGAAAGAGAGACTAAAAAAGCAATCCCATTTACCATTGCACCAAAAATATTAAGATAACTAGGAATAAACCTAACTAAGAAGGTAAAAGACCTATATGCAGAAAACTACAGGACACTGAAAAATGAGATAGAGGAAGACATAAACAGATGGAAGAGCATACCATGCTCATGGATTGGGAGAATCAACATCATTAAAATGTCCATACTGCCCAAAGCAATCTATGGATTCAATGCACTACCCATTAATATCCCAACAGCATATTTCACAGACCTAGAAAGAAGTCTCTAAAGATTCATCTGAAAAACAAAAAGACCCCGAATAGCCACAGCAATCCTGAGAAAGAAAAGTAAAGTAGGTGGGATCTCAATACCATATTTTAAGCTATATTACAATGCAAATGTTCTCAAAACAGCCTGGTACTGGCTCAACAACAGACACATAGACCAATGGAATAGAATAGAGAATCTAGATATCCACCCTAACCGGTATGCTCAATTAATATTTGACAAAGGAGGGATGAAGTCAAGATAGTCTCTTCAATAAACGGTGTTGGGAAAATTGAACAGATACATGCAAAAAATAAATAAAACTACACCACCAACTTACACCATACACAAAAATAAACTCCAAATGGATACAGGACTTAAACATGAGATGGGAAACTATAAAAATATTATTGGAATCCACAGGCAGCACAATCTCAGACATATGCTGAAAAAACTTCTTCACTGATACTGCTCCAAAGGCAATGGAAGCTAAAGAGAAAATAAACAAATGGGACTACATCAAAATAAAAAGCTTTTGCACAGCAAAAGAAACCATGAACAAAACAACATGAAAGCCCAGTGAATGGGAGAACATACTTGCAAATGTTATCACTGATAAAGGTTTAACCTCCAACATCTACAGCCAACTTATACAACTTAAAAGGAAGATAAATGATCCAATTAAAAAAAATGGATAACAAACTTAAATAGAACCTTTTCGAAAGATAACAGAAGAAAGGGCAAGGACACATGAAAACATGCTCAGAGTTGCTAATTATCTGAGAGATGCAAATCAAAACAACAATGTGATGCCATCTCACACCTGTGAGAATGGGTATCATCAACAAATCAACAAACGACAAGTGTTGGTGAGGATGCGGAGAAAAAGGGAACCCTCATGCACTGCTGGTGGGAATGTAGACTGGTGCAGCCACTTTGGAGAACAGTATGGAGTTTCCTCAAAAAACTAAAAATGGAACTCCCATTTGACCCAGCAATCCCACTTCTAGGAATATATCCCAAGAAACTGGAAACACCAATCAGAAAGGATTTATGCACCCCAATGTTCATACCAGCACAATTTTTATTAGCTAAGATTTGGAAACAGCCTAGGTGCTCATCATCAGATGAGAAAACTATGGTACATCTACACAGTGGAATTCTATGCTGCCATTAAAGAGAAGGAATTCTTACCATTTGCAGCAACCTGGATGGAATTGGAGAGCCTTCTGCTAAGTGAAATAAGGCAGGCAATGAAGGAGAAACACCACATGATCTCACTCATTTTTGGATAATAAAGAATATTATAAACTGATGAAAAAAAAGATAGATACAGAGGCTATAAAGCATCAAACAGACTGTCAAATTACAGCAAGAAGGTTAGGGAGAGGTGGGGTAAATAAGAGATCAACCAAAGGACTTGTATGCATGTGTATAAGCATAACCAATGAACACAGACACTGGGGGGGGTTGGGGTAAGCCTGGGGTGTGGGCAATGGGGAGATATGTATACATGTAACACAATAAAAGGGAAAAAAAGAAAGAAAAAAAAACCTCAGAGGGAAGGCAGGGGAGGATGGAAGGGTGGCGAGTAAGAGTTTGACCAAAGGACTTGTATGCATGCATATAAGCATAACCAATGAACACAAGACACTGGAAAGTTAGGGTATGCCTGGGATGGTGGGGGGCAATGGGAAGAAATGTATACATGTAATACATTAATTTAAAAAAATTGAAAAAAAAACACACATCAAAACCTTACCTTTCTGTGACCTCCTTCTCCCTTAAGCACTTGGGCTTTTGTGCTAGATGCCCTGGCTGGTATGGCTTTGTTCATCTTCCTGTATACCAAGAGGTGGTGGGTTTGATTCATGGTCAGGGCAGATACCCAGGTTTCAGTTTGGATCTCTAATTGGGTTGCAGGAGGAAGCAATCTCTCTCTCTCTCTCTCTCTCTCTCTCTCTCTCTCTCTCTCTCTCACACACACACACACACACACACACAAAAGATGTTACCTTTAGATGTTTTATCTTCAACCAAATTGAACCTTTTTGTGTTTTTTTTAATATATATATAAAGCTAGCTCTCCTTCCTTTGACCAGAGATGCCATTCACTATGGGCTTTACATTTTTTTTGGGGGGGGGGAAATACCAAGACAAATAGGTGGTTTCTTATTGAAGAGGAAACCTGAGGTTTTTGGAGTGGGGGACTTCTTTGCCAAGGGTTAGTGAGAAAAAAGGCTTTTACACACCATGCCTAGCCCAAGACATACATATGCCATGGCAGGTATCATACTAAAAAAGCCTTTGTCATTTAAACATGAGACCAGATGATCTCCAGGTTTCAGGTAAGTGGTATGCACCACAATGTAAATGGTATCCCTTGGAGTTGTGCGACCTCAAGGTACTAAAGATGACTCATAGCCCCAACTTCTGGGGGAATGTATTCTAACATGGATGTATTTATATGGAAAAATATTATTAGCACCAAAGAAGTTCTTAAACTTTGCCTATTTCAATTCTATGATTTTACACACGAATTTTCTATTGGGTAAAACTCACCCTAGAATCTTTTCCCATAGATTTTTAGAGAAAATGGATGAGGTGAGGGGAGAAAAACATCAATATGAGAGAAACATATCAATTGGTTGCCTCCTGCACATGCCCAACCAGGGCTAGGGATTGAACCTACAGTACATGCCCTTGACTTACAATCAAACCCACCACCCTTTGGGGCACAGGCTGACACTCTAACCTCTGAGCACACCAGTTATAACCAGAGTAATTTTAAAAACAAAAATAATAGAAATGACTTTCTCAAGGCTACATACATGATGGCAAAATTTGGACCAGAGGCCAGTCTTCTTAAATTCCACTGATTGCCTTCACCCATGCACATGCCGGTCTTCTATATGTGTTAGAACAATGAGGCCAACTCCTCAGAGGGAAACAAAGTTTCGTGAATGGCACTAAAGTATTTTCAATCTTCATTTGTCTTTTGAAGGGTGAGAAGCAAGATGAGGAAACTGTTAGAAAAGTTGGGGTACTCAGAGGGGCTAAGGAAAACCATCTGGGTTAACCCAGTAAGATTTAAAAGCCCAGGTGAGTGCTGGAGCCTTTGCTAAGGATCAAGGCAATGGAAAAATAGTCTTGAAAGCTTCATAGGAAGAATGTGTTTGATGCTTCTCTGTCTCTGGATCTATTTTTGTTCATCAGTTTACATTGTTCATTGTATTCCACATATGAAGGAGATCATGTAATACTTCTCTTTCTCGGCTGGCTTATTTCACTTAGAATAATGCTCTCCATGTCCTTCTATGCTGTTGTGAATGGTGAGTTCTTTCTTTTTTTCCAGCAGTGTAGTATTCCATTGTTGTATATGTACCATTTTTTAAATTAATTCATCTGCTAATGGGCACGTAGGATCTTTCCAAATTTTAGTTATTGTAAATCGTGCTTCTATGAACACAGAGGGGCATATATTCTTTCTGATTGGTGTTTATGATTTATTGGGATATATTCCTAGAAGTGGGATTACTGAGTCAAATGGGAGTTCCATTTTTAACTTTTTGTGGAAACTCTATACTGTCTTCCCCTGGCTGCACCAGTTTGCATTCCCACCAGAAGTGCAAGAGGGTCCCTTTTTCTCCACATCCTCACCAGCACTTGTCATTTGCTGACTTTTTGAGGATAGCCATTCTGACAGGTGTGAGACGGTTTCTCATTGTTGTTTTGAATTGCATCTCTCAAATTATTAGTGACTTTGAGCATGTTTTCATGTTTCTTGGCCTTCTGTATGTCCTCTTTCAAAAAGTATCTATTTACATACTTGGACCATTTTTTTATTTGATTATTTATCTTCTCTTTGATAAGATGTATGAGTTCCCTATTAATTTTGGAGATTAGGCCCTTATTGGATATAACATTGGCAAATATGTTCTCCCATGCAGTGGGCTTTCTTGTTCTTTTATTCATGGTTTCTTTTGCTGTGCAGAATCTTTTTATTTTGATGTAGTCCGTGTGTTTATTTCCTTCTTAGTTTCCATTGCCCTTGGAGCTGTATTAGTAAAGATATTGTTATGACATATTTCTGAAATTTTTCTGCTTATGGCTTCTTCTAAGAATTTATGGTTTCCTATGTTACACTTAAGTCCTTTATCCATTTTCAGTTTATTTTTGTGTATGGTATAAGTTGGTGGAGTAGTTTCATTTTTTTCATGTATCTGTCCAATACTCTCAGTAGCATTTATTGAAGAGGCTGTCTTGACTCCATTGTATTTTCTTGCCTCCTTCGTGAAATATTAATTGAGCACAATGGCTTAGGTGGATATCTATATTCTCTGTTCTGTTCCATTGGTCTATATGCCTGTTCTTGTGGCAGTACCAGGCAATTTTGAGAACCATGGCTTGGTAATATAGATTAATATCTAGTATTGTGATTCCTCCAATTTTGTTATTCTTTCTCAAGTTTGGCTATTTGGAGTCTTTTTTTTATTCCATATGAATTTTTGGAGAGTTTATTCTAAGTCTGTGAAATATACCATTGCTATTTTAATGGAGATTGCATTAAATCTATACATTGCTTTGGGTATAATGGACATTTTAATTATGTTGATTCTACCAATCCATTAACGTGGTATATTCTTCCATTTGTTTGTGTCTTCCTCTATCTCTTTTTTCAATGTCCTGCAGTTTTCCAAGTACAGGTTTTTTTACCTCCTTAGTTATGTTTATTCCTAGGTATCTTAATGTTTTTGGTGCAATGGCAATTGGAATTTGTTGTTGTTGTTTTGTTTTTCTTTCTATGAGTTCATTATTGATGTGTTAAAAATCATAGATTTCTTAGTGTTAATTTTGTATCCTGCTACATTGCCAAATTTATTTAAGTCTAGTATTTTATGGAGTTTTTAGAGTTTTCTATGTACAGTATCATGTCATCTTTGAATAATGACAGTGTTACTATTTCCTTTTTAATTTGGATGCTTTTTATTTCTTCCACTTGTCTGATCACTATGGCTAGCAATTCCAGTACTATGTTAAACAGGAGTGGTGAGAGTGGGTATCCCTGTCTTGCTCCTATTCTTAGAGGATATGATTTCAGTTTTTTCCCATTGAGTATGATGTTGGCTATAGGTTTGTTACATTAGGCTTTTATTATATTGAGGTATGATCTCTCTATTCCCACCTTGCTGAGAGTTTCAAGAAAAGGTGTTGGATTTGTCAAATGCTTTTTCTGCAATAAACGATATGATTATGTCATATTAATCTCTCAATTTCTTTTTGTGATGTATCATGTTTATTAATTTGCAGATATTGTAACATCCTTGCATCCCTGAGCCAATGTCATTTGGTCATCTTTTATGATCTTTATAATTCTATGCTGGATCTGATTTGTTAGAATTTTGTTGAGAATTTTAGCATCTATGTTAGTCAGAGATATTGACCTGTAATTCTCTCTCTCCCTTTCTCTTTGTACTGGCTTTATCTGGTTTTGGGATTAGGATAATGATGTCTGCATGGAAAGAGCTTGGAAATGTTCCTTCTTATTAACATTTTTGGAATAGTCTGAGGGAGATAGGTTTTAGTTTCCCTTTGAATGTTTGATAAAAATTCCCCTGTGAAGCTGTCTCATCAATGGCTTTTATTTGCTGTGTTTTGATTACTACTTCAATTTCTTCCATAGTTATCAGCCTATTCCAGTTTTTTTATTCTTCCTGATTGAATTTTGTAAGGTCATATTTTTCTAGGGATATATCCATTTCTTCTAGGTTGACCAGTTTATTAGAATTCCAGAGTTGTTCATAGTATTTTTTATTTACAATCCTTTGTATATCTGTGGGGTCTATTGTTATTTCGCCTCTTTCATTTCCTTTTTTTAAAATCTCTTTCATTTCTGATTTTGTGGGTCATCTCTATTTGCTTCATGGTGAGCCTGCTGGAGGTTCATCAATCTTGTTTATCTTTTCAAAGAACCAGCTCTTAATTTTATTGATATTTTTATTTTTATTTTTATTTTTATTTTTTGGTATCTATGTTGTATATTTCTATTCTGATCTTTATTATAATTTCCTTCCTTCTGCTCATTCTATGTTTCTTTTCTTGTTTGCTTTCTAAGAAATTTATTACAAGTTTTCTTGGTTTTTGTTTTTATTTTTGGGGGGTAGGCCTGTAGAGCTATGATCTTCCCTCTCAGGACTGCTTTCTTCCTTCCTTTTTTATTTTTACCAGTTTCTATTTTTATTTTTTTGTTTGTTTTATTTTTTCCCATATTTTTATTAATGTATTACGTGTGTACATATCTTCCCATTGCCCCCTCCCATTGCCATGCATTCCCTAACTCCTCAGTGTCTTGTGTTCATAGGTTACGCTTATATGAATGCATACAAGTCCTTCAGTTGATCTCTTATCTACCCCACCTGTCCCTAACCTTACCACTGTAATTTGACAGTCTGTTTGATGCTTTACTGCCTCTGTATCTATCTTTTTGTTCATCAGTTTATAATGTTCTTTATTATCCAAAAATGAGTGAGATCATGTGGTATTTTTCTTTCATTGACTAGCTTATTTCACTTAGCATAACGCTCTCCAGTTCCATCCAGGTTTCTGCAAATGGTAAGAATTCCTTCTTTTTTATAGCAGCATAGTATTCCATTGTGTAGATGTACTATAGTTTTCTGATCCACTCATCTGCTGACAGTCATCTCGGCTGTTTCCAAATCTTAGCTATTGTAAATTGTGCTGGTATGAACATTGGGGTGCATATATACTTTCTGATTGGTGATTCTAGTTTCTTAGAATATATTCCTAAGAGTGGGATTGCTGGGTCAAATGTGAGTTCCATTTTCAGTTTTTTGAGTAAATTCCATACTGTTCTCCACCAGTCTGCATTCCCACCAGCAGTACATGAGGGTTCCTTTTTCTCCACATCCTCACTAACACTTGTCGTTTGTTGATTTGTTGATGATTGCCATTCTGACTGGTTTGAGATGGTATCCCATTGTTTTGATTTGCATCTCTCGGATAATTAGTGACTTTGAGCATGTTTTCATGTGTCTCTTGGCCTTCCTTCTATCTTCTTTTGAAAAAATTCTATTTAGGTCCATTGCCCATTTTATAATTGGATCATTTATCTTTCTTTTATTAAGTTGTAGAAATTCCCTGTAGAAGTTGGGTATTAAGCCTTTATCAATTATAACATTTGCAAATATGTTCCCCCATAGAGTGGGCTTTCTTTTTGTATTGTTGATGGTTTCTTTTGCTATGCATAGAGTGGGCTTTCTTTTTTGTATTGTTGATGGTTTCTTTTGCTATGCATATCTTTTTATTTTAATGTAATCCCATTTGTTTATTTTCTCTTTAGCTTCCATTGCCCTAGGAGCAGCATCAGTGAAGAAGTTCCTTCAGCATATGTCTGAAATTGTGCTGCCATTGGATTTCTCTAGTATTTTTATGGTTTCCCATCTTAGGTTTAAGTCCTGTATCCATTTTGAGTTTATTTTTGTATATGGTGTAAGTTAGTGGTCTAGTTTCATTTTTTTGCATGTATCTGTCTAATTATCCCAACACCATTTATTGAAGAGACTGTCTTGACTCCATTGTATGTTCATCCCTCCTTTGTCAAATATTAATTGAGTGTAGTGGTTTTGGTCAATATCTACATTCTCTATTCTATTCCACTGGTCTATATGTCAGTTCTTCATTAATAGCCACAAATAAAGTTGACCAGCAGAGAGAGACAAATTAGGGGAGAGGAGAAAAAGAGGAAAAGAGAAAAAAGAAAGAAAGAAAAGAAAAGAGTGCCAAAATGAAACTGGGAGAAGGGAGAAAAACAAAAAAAAAGACAAAAGAAAAATAAATAGAGAGAAAATAAAGATAATAAGAAAGAGAAGGTGAAAATATATATGTGAAGAAAACTACAATAGAGCAGCTACTAATCCCAACAAATGCCAGCAACAAGTACTTGGAGATTAATACAAACTATAAGCAACAACTAATATCAAGGGAGGCATGGAAAAACAGAAGTAAAAAACAAACAAAAACAAAGGAAACAAAACACATAACAAAATAAGACTAAGCAAAACAATCTCACAATAAAGTATAAAAAATAGATATAATCATCATTCAAGCATACATCAACAATAGCATAGAGAGAAAAACAATTTTTTGGATAGTTAAGACAGACGAGAGAGGTGTGTATGGACTTGGAGCAGAGGATTAGAAGTTAGATATATAAGTGGCGTGAAATTTTAACAGGGGGTAAAAAGAAAGAATAGGAAAAATCTAAATTAGATAAAGTTTAAGAGAAACAAGACAACAATAGGGGAAAAGTTAGGAAGAGCGTCATGGCATAAAGGTAGAGTTGAGATAGGGTAAAATGTTGCTAAAGAAAAGATGAAATTAGAATGTAAAACTCTAATCCCAAAGTAAAATAAAAAGAAAAGAAAATGATACTTTTTTTTCAAGAAGGTCAAATAGTTGTAATAATATTGATTGAAAATAAAAATGTAATAATTAAAAAGGTAAAATCAGCTGAGGAAAAAAGAAAAAAATAGTTTCTTAAGTAAAAGATGAAAAATTGAAAATTAAAAAAAAAATTAAAAATAGAATGTGCAATAATGAAGGTCATTTACTTCCTCTAATGGTATGTTTGATACACCTGTTTCCAGTCAGGACAGTATTGCAGTTCCCCACATTTCACTGGTGCTTAGTGTTTTAAGCCAGTCCTGGTTTTTAAGCAGGCAGTGTGTCTTAATCTCTTTATTCTTTTGTGAGTCAGCACCTGGGTGGCAGTGTTTCAGGACTGACCTCTGAGACTATAGGTCCTCTTTAGCCTGTGCTTAGGTCCTGCTTTCCCTGTGGCACTCAATACAAGTTTGTGGGAGTGGACTGCTTCAGAGCTGGTTCTCTGAAGTTCACCACTCACTCCGAAATCCTGGGTTCCAGAAAAACAACTTTCCCCTGCAGTCTCCCTGGGTGTCCCCAGCAGGATGTTCCTATGTATTGGGCTTAGCAATCAGAAGCAAGGATCTGAAGAGGAAAGAGCGCAAGTCTGTACAGTCCCTCTTCCCACCTCTTCTCTAAGCAGCCGGCACACTTTAACAACTCCCAGTCTGTCCTTATGCATCAGATCAAAATGGGTTGCTTTCTAGAGACCCCTTCTTTTAGCAGCTTTGAGGACCCCCTTCCACATTCATAGATCATGCCAGGCCACGGATTTCTCTAGGTGCAGATTTCCCCAGTGCACACGACTTCCTGTTTTGCGGGACCAGATACCTCATCTTATCCCAGACAAAATCTGACCTTACCATGTGGTGTGTAGAGCTCCTCTGAATTTGAGTTTTAGCACCAATTGGGGACTGGTGTTCTGGGACTGGGAGCTGTTCATTGGGTTCTGCAGCTATAGCTTTTCAGGCTTCTGTAAACATCCACTTTTCCCTTCAAGATGGCATGGTCTCTGCATCCGAGCTGGTGGCTCAGGCAAGGAACCCAGCAGCAGTGGGGACTGCCTGGTCAGGGGAGCCCAGTCCAGCACTCCCCCTCCTTCTCCTGGATTATAACTTTCCCTTAACTCGCCAACAAACACTCCCTGTGTGGCCCTTAGCTGTTCTCTCTGTCTGCTCAGGGACAAGGGTTGGGACGGGTCAGTCTATTCCACTGCCATTTTTTCCACCCCTTCAGGACTGCTTTCACTGTGTCCCATAGATTTTGGATTGTTGTGTTTTCATTGTCATTGTTTCCAGGATATTTTTATTTCTTTTTTATCTCTTTGATAACTCAGTCATCATTTAATAGCATGCTATTCAGCCTCCATGAGTTTTAATTTTTTATTGTTTTTAGTCATCATTTAATAGCATGCTATTCAGCCTCCATGAGTTTTAATTTTTTATTGTTTTTAGTCATCATTTAATAGCATGCTATTCAGCCTCCATGAGTTTTAATTTTTGATTGTTTTTATTATAGTTGATTTCTAATATTGTGTCATTGTGCTCTGAGAAGATGCTTGATATGATTTTAATCTTCTTAAACTTGGAGAGACTTTGAAAATGTTCATGTGCACTTGAGAAGAATGTATATTCTCTGGCTTTCGGGTGAAATGTTCTGAAGATGTCCATTTAGTCCATCTCATCTAATGAGTCATTTAGGATTGCTGTTTCTTTTATGAATTTTTGTCTGGAAGATGTATCTAGTAATGTCAATGGGGTATTAAAGTCCCATACTATGATTGTATTGCTCTTGATCTCTCCTTTCATATATTCTAGAAGATTTTTTATGTATTTGCATGTTCCTACATTTGATGCATATGTTTAGCAGTTATATTCTCTTGTTGTATTAATCCTTTTAGTATTATGAGGTGGTTTTTCTTATCTCTTGTTATGACCTTCACTTTGAGGCCTATTTTGTTAGATATAACTATTGTCATCCCATTTTTTTTATTTCCTTTGTCATTTGCCTGAAAAAATTATATTTCTCTCTTCACTTTCCATCTGTGTGATCCCTTGTTCTGAGGTGAGTTTCTTGTAGACAGCATATATATGGATCGTGATTTGTTATCCATTCAGCTACTCTATGACTTTTGATTGGGGCATTTAGTCCATTTTCATTTAAAGTTATTGATACATACTTTTTGTAGCCATTTTTTATTCTTTATGCCTGTGTTCCTTCTTCCCTTTCTATTTCTTCTTTTTGCAACAGTCCATTTAGCATTTCTTGCATTGCTGGGTTGGTAGTGAGATGGTACCTTAGCTTTCTTTTATTTTGTCTATGAAGCTCCTGAGTTCCCCTTCAATTTTGAATGATAGCCTTGCTGGATAGAGTAGTCTTTTATTCAATTCTTTGCTTTGCATCACTTTGTATACTTCAATCCATTACCTTCTGGCCTGATTTATTTCTGTTGAGAAATCATTTGATAATCTAATGGGAAATCTATTTTAGGTAGCTTTCTGTCTCTCTCTTGGAGCCTTTAAGATTATCTCTTTGTTGTTAATGTTTGCCCTTTAAAAAAAAAAAAACTATGTGTCTTGGTGTGGGTCTTTTTGGGTTCATCTTGTTTAGGATTTTCTGTGCTTGTGTAACTTTTTTCTTCCCCAAATCAGGGAATTTTTCTGTCATTATTTCTTCAAATAGGTTTTCTAATCCTTGTTTCTCTTCTTGTTCTTCTGATGCCCCTATTATATACACATTACTTCATTTCATGTTATACCAAAGGTCCCTTAGGCTGTCTTGCTTTCTAATTTTTTTCTCCAGTAGCTGTTCAGATTGGGTGTGTTTTGCTGCCCTATCTTCTAACTCACTAATTCAGCTCTCTGCTTCTTCTAGTCTACTGTTGAAACCTTTCATCATTTTTTTTTATTTTGTAGCTATATCATTCTTGATTTCCTCTTGATTCTTATCTAAGTTGTTAATTTTCTCATCCATCTGGTTTATGAACTGTATGACCCTTGTTCTGATTTTTTTTCTGACATATTGCATGCCTCCTTTTCATTTAGTTCCTTTTGTAATGATTCCTTCTCTTTTGTGGGCTGTTTCTGTCTTCCCTTTTTTACTGTATCTTTCTGGCCCTGGGTACCTTGCTTGGGGTTTGCCTGTTGGGGCAATGGTCCATAAATTGTTAGCCCTGAGGCTGGGCCTGCCTTGAGTCTCATGTCTTTATTGTCTCTGCTCTTAGTTGTATCCCTTCTCCCAGGGATCTGTTCCCTTATGTGTGACTCTGATGTGTGACTCCCTGTGAAGACCCAGAGTACTTTGGCATGCAATTCACTGTAGGGCCCCAGTACCCATGGTAATGTGCCACCCTAGGCCCCTCTGGCATCCCACCTATGGTGTGGTCCTGTGCCCCTGGCTGGGCATACTGGCTAGCTCCAGGTAACCCTGGCAGTTCTTTCCTATGGCCCGGAGTAAGGCATTTTCTGCGTTGCTCTGGTAGGCCCTGTAGGAGTGTTTTCCAGAGCTTGGAGAGAAGCAGGTGTGGGTTGCTTTGTGTTGCAGTCAGAGCTCCTCTTTGGCCTGAGTGGGGCACATGCTGGCTTACTCCAGGTTGCCTTGGCAGCAAGACTCTGGCTTTGGTGTGGAGTGGGCATGGATTGATCTGGGTTCCACAGTCCCCACTTTCTTGAAGCCTTTATTGAGATGTGCACTGGGTTCCTCCACTTTGCTCCTCCTCAGTGTGGAGTGGGGGCAAGTTTCCCTGCATCGTTCTGTCCATGCTCCCCTGTTGCCTGCCTGGGTGAGATGCTGCTCTCCTGTTGCCCAGGGTGAGATGTGCATTGGGTTGTTCTGGATGGCTCTGGCAGGACTATTCTTCAGGCTGTAGTGAAGCAGGCACAGGTTGCTCTGGGTCGCATAGTCAGAGCTCCCCTGTGGTCCAGACTGGGGCATGCTCTGGGTTGCTCCGGGTGGCCCTGACAGCAGGTCCCAGGACTGCGGATGGGTGGGTGCTAGGCTAACATCATAGTTCTAGAGTCCAGAGTGGGGGTAGAGCACAGGTTTTCCCCTTGCTTGCACTCACTATGGGGTCTTGGAGCTTGATCCTAGGGTACTGGGTCCTAGCTCGCTGGTGAGAAGGCCTGGTTTGGGAGTTCACTCTGGTGGCACATGCTCCCTTGAACACATCTGGAAGCCAGCCAAGAAGTATGTGCCACTCGCTGCTGGTGCACAGTGATTGTTCCACACAGCTTATGGCTGGAAAGCAGCATTCTCTAGGCATCCTCTGCCCTTCCTTAATGAAAACTGTTTCTTGAGCTGCTTCTAATTTGTTAATTCATGGTGGATGTTCTCTGATTAGTAGTCTTTGTGGCCTGTCCCTGGGAGGAGGTGCACGACACTGCTGCCTATTCAGCTTTCATTTCCTCCCTCTGTTGGCTGTAGTATTATTTGCAATAGCAACATCCTATATGTCCACTGATAGGGAACTCGTTATATAAGTTATGTTGTATCTATAACATGGACTGGAAGGAATAAAGCACATTGACTTGGAAGGCTGTCCATCATACATTGTGCTAAGTAAACAAAGAAGGCTATAATAGCTTTATTTTGGGGAAAGAAAATAAACTCACACTATTTTTTTTTAAGAAATATGGAACACTTCACGAATTTATGTGTAATCCTTGTGCAGGGGCCATGCTAATCTTCCTTGTATCATTCCAATTTTAGTATATGTGCTGTTGAAGTGAGCATTCACACTATGTTTTTATGTGTAAGTGGAGAAAGAATGTAAGGATTCACACTAGATTTTCAACAGTGGCTTCATTTTGTGATAGCTTTGGAGGGAGAGGGGGAAATATATTATTTTAACTTTTGTATTTGAATTGTTTCATTTAACCTGTGTTGCATTAGTCATTCAAATAACAAAATAATCATACTTAAAAGGCATAGATGCAAGAATATTCACTGAAACATTTTCTGTGATAGTGAAAAATGGGAAAATAATATGAATGTCTGACAATGAAGACTGGTTAAGTATGCTATATATGGCAGATACTATGTGTCTAATAAAATGATCTCTGTGTAACAAACAGTAATGTAAAATAACAATCATTTATTACTACCTTTCAAGACTCTGATGATTTACTGGGCTCAGTTACATGATTCTTGCTCAAAATCTCTCATGCAGTTACAGTCAGACAATGGCTGTAGGTGGAGAAATCTGAAAGACTTCATCATTCATATGTCTGGGAGTTACTGCTGATTGCTGGCTAGGTACTTAGCTGGGGATTTCATCTGGAACACCTACATGTGGCTTATCTGTGTAGTCTGAGTTTCCTCAAGTTGCAATAGTTATGTTCCAAGAACAAGTGTTCTGAGAATGAGAGAGCCAGGTGGAAACTATTGATTTTATGGTTTAACATCAGGAGTCATGCAGCATTAAATTACATAAACTAAATTCTGTTAGAAACAATTCACTAAGCTAACCTATATTCTGGAGGAAGGGAACTTGATTCCACCTATTGATGGGATAAATGTGAATTTTTGAACTTGTTTTAAAACTACCACATATGTCAACAGTCAGTGGTAACATTATAAAGTATTTAAATTTTACTTTTTTAATTTTTTAAATTATCTACAGAAACATATATTACTTTTAAAATAAGATATAGAAAGATAACCAAGTGCCACAGAGTCAATAAAAGCATGGAATAGAGTTAAAAGACCTGAATTTTAATCCTAACTCTGCCACTAATTAATGTGAACCTTTGCAAGTTTCTTACTTTCTTGGGGCCTCTCTTCCATCACCTGCCACACTTAAGGGTTTGGACTACATGATCTCAGAAGGCTCTCCAAATGCTGGAGTTTTCAAGACTGTTTCTTTTTTTTTATTTTTATTTTATTTTTATTTATTTATTTATTTATTTATTTATTTATTTATTTATTTTGGTTTCAGACAGGAGGGGAGAGGAGAGAGAGAGAAACATCAATTATGAGAGAGAGGAGGAGAAAATGGCGGCGGAGTATACGGACGCATCTGGATCTTTGTCGCTGGGCAGAGGGAGAGAGAGCGGCTGAGAGTTGCATTGGGAGTGTTTGTTGGCAAGCTAGGAGTCAGTTGTCCTCCAGGGGAAGGCTGGGAACTGCTGGAGGGGGCTCTCCCGGCCAGGCAGCCCCACTGCCACGGGGTTTTTGTGGTTTTTGTCCGCCGGAGCCACCAGCGCGAACGCGGAGCCCGAGCCATCTTGCAGTGGGAGGTGGATGTCTGCGGCGGTCTGAAGCCTTTGGCTGGGCACCCATAGAGCAGCCAGGAACCCAGGGACCCAGAACTCCGCTCTCCAATCGGCGCAGACACGCGGCAGAATCAGAGATCCACAGAGCACACGGAAAGGTCAGATTGCGCCTGACTTAAGGGGGAGGTGGATGTCTGGCGAGGTCTGAAAGCTGCGGCTGACGGAGGGGCCCACAGAGCAGCCAGGACTCAGAGCGCGGCTTCCCAGGCAGCACAGACTCCCAGGCGGAGGATTCAGAGATCCACACGGCGCGTGCGGAAGGGTCAGATTTCGCCTGAGCCAGGGTGCGGTCTCCTACCCCCGCAGGGCAGAGACGCGCACACTGTGGGAGCCGGGTTTCGGGAAAGCTGCCTCTGAAAAGGTCCGAGGAGGTGGTCAGGGCGTGATCCCTGAGTGTGAAGGCAGACCCTCTGAGCTGTTGACAGAGGAGAGCTCTGGAAAACGACTCTTTTTTTTTTCTTTTTCTCTGGGGCAGAGGGACAACCTGGGAGTTATTGCAGTGTCCAGGCTGCAAAACCCCCACAAACTGGTTTTGGGAACCACAGAGTAGCAGGATCTGAGCACAGCCTAGAGAGGTCCTGTGCTTTGTCTCAGAGATCAATTCTGAAACACTACCACCCAATGGATGACACACAAATGGACTCTCGCATAACCACAAGAGAATAAAGAGATTAAAACACCAAGAGGGGAACACAGGGAACTGCAATACCTCCCCTACTGGGAAACAGGAGTGCCAAGCAGAATAATAGTGGAAGTGAAGGACCATTCTATTTTTCTTCTTTTTTTTTTTATTTTTCCTTTTTTCTTTTTTCTTTTTTTTAAATTTTTAATTCTTTATTTTTCATTTTCACATATTTTAATTAAAAGAATATTTTTTTTCTTTCTGCCTCAATTGATTTTACCTTTATAATTATTACATTTTTGTTTTAAACTAGTATTATTAATTACTACTAGTACTTTACCATTTTGGGGGAAAAAAGTGTCCTTTTGTTTTCTCTTTATTTTATTTCAGGATTAGAGTTCTACATTCTATTTTCATCTTCCCTTTAGCATAATTTTACTCCAACTCAACTCCACCTTTATGCCAACACTTTCCTCCTAACTTTCCCCATTTTGCTGTCTTGTTTCTCTTTCCCTTTTGCAACTTTAGATTCTCCCTATTTTTCTCTTTATCTGGTTAAAATTTCACCCCATTTATATATCTAATTTCAAATCCCCTACTACAAGTCCACACAAACCTCTCCCCTCTTGTCTTCACTAGCCAAAAAGTTGTTTTTTCTCTATGTCCTTTTGTTGCTATTTGCCTGAAAAGTGATTATATCGATTTTTTGAAATTTTTTGAGAGATTGTTTTAGTTTATTCTACTTGTTTTATTTTGCTTTTTGCTTGCTTTGTTTTCTGCCTCTCTTTTCCCTCATCTCACTCGATACCAGTTGCTATTTGCAATTTGCATTAATCTCTAGGTACTGGTTGCTGGCCTTTATTGGGATTAGTGACTGTTCTATTGGAGTTGTCTCCTGACATCTTTATTTTGTTCCTCTTTTCTTTCTTATACACTTTCTTTTCTCTCTGACTTTTTTTTTCTTCCTCTTTCCTTCTCCTTTTTCTCCTTTTTATTTTCTTATTTTATTTTATTTTATTGTTCATTTATTTATCTTTTTTTTCTCACTCGCCCAATTTGATTTTGGCACTTCTTTCTTTTCTTTCTTCCTCATTTTACTCTTCTTCTTTCTCTATTTACCCTTAATTTGTCCTTCTTTGGTGGTCACCTTATTTGTGATTATTAACATCTTGAATACATTTCTACTCAGTGCCTTGTGTGCTATACCTGGTCGTGTTGTAGTTTGTGCCTTTCAGTCAACGTAGGAGAGAGCACTACATAACCAGACACCCAAAGAAGGAAGACCATGGTCAGAAAAAGAAACAGCCCACAAAAGACAGAAAGGCAGGTTTGACCAGAAAAGGAAGTAAACGAAATAGAACCACAAATAAGCCTACCAGAGAAAGAGTTCAGAGAAATTATCATAATGTGGTTGAAAAGAATGGAAGACAAACTTGACAATATGAGTAAGAGCCAAGAGGAAATGAAGAAGAGCAAAGAGGAAATGAAGAAGAACCTAGAGGAGGTGAAGAAGCATAAAGAAGAAATGCAGAAGAAACTAGATAAGGTGCAGAATAAACAAGAAGAAATGAATAATGACATCACTGCTATAAAGAACTCAATAGAAAGCATCAAAAGTAGACTAGAAGAAGCAGAGGACCACATCAGTGAGCTAGAAGACACGGTAGGAAAAAATACCCAAGTACAGCAGCTTCTAGAAAAAAAAGTTAAATAGCAACAGGAGAGTCTAAGGGAACTTTGGGATACCATGAAACAAAATAACATCCGCATAATTGGGGTTCCAGAAAGAGTGGAAACTGAACAAGGATTAGAGAATGTGTTTGAAGAAATAATGACAGAAAATTTCCCCAATATAGAAAAGAAAAAACCCACACAAATCCAAGAAGCTCATAGAGTTCCAAGCAAAATGAACCCCAACAAACCGACACCAAGGCACATTATAATTAAATTAGCAAACACCGACGACAAAGTAAGAATCTTAAAAGCAGCCAGAGAGAAACAGAAAGTTACCTACAAAGGAACCCCCATAAGACTAGCTACTGACTTCTCAACAGAAACTCGTCAGGCCAGAAGAGAATGGAATGAAATATACAAAGTCATGCAAAGGAAGGATCTGAATCCAAGAATACTGTACCCTGCAAGACTCTCAATCAAAATTGAAGGTGAAATCAAAAGCTTCACAGACAAAAAAGGACTAAGGGAATATATTACCACCAAACCAGCAATGCAAGAAATGTTAAAAGGTCTGCTGTAATAAAAAGAAAGGGGAAGCGAAGAAGGAACTCCGGGGTAAGGACTAAAAATGGCAACAGATAAGTACTTATCAATAATAACTTTAAATGTAAACGGATGAAATGCTCTAATCAAAAGACATAGGGTAACCGATTGGATAAGAAAACATGATCTATATATCTGCTGTCTGCAAGAAACCCACCTTAGGAAAAGAGATGCACACAGATTGAGGGTGAAGGGATGGAACATGGTATTTCAGGCAAATGGAAATGAAAAAAAAAGCTGGTGTTGCAATACTTATATCTGAAAAATTAGATCTCAAAGTGAAGGACATAACAAGAGATAAAGAAGGACACTGCATAATACTAAAGGGAACAATCCAACAACAAGAAATAACTCTGGTAAACATATATGCACCCAATATAGGAGCACCTAAATACATAAAAAAAACTCTTGGAGGATATTGAGGGAGAGATTGACAGCAATACAATCATAGTAGGAGACTTTAATACCCCACTGTCACCATTGGACAAATCCTCTAAACAAAATATCAGCAAAGAAACATCAATCCCAAATGACTCACTAGACCAGATGGAATTAATTGACATCTTCAGAACATTTCATCCCAAAGCCACAGAATATACATTCTTCTCCAGTACACATGGGTCATTTTCAAAGATAGATCATATGTTGGGTCATAAGAAAAGTCTCTTCAAATTCAAGAAGATAGAAATCATATCAAGCATTTTCTCAGACCACAGTGGCATAAAACTGGAAATCAACTATAATAAAAACAATAGAAAGAAATCAAACACATGGAGACTAAACAGCATGCTTTTAAACAACGACTTGGTAACCAGAGAGATCAAGGAAGAAATAAAAAACATCATGGCAACAAATGACAATGACAACACAACAATACAAAATTTATGGGACACAGTGAAAGCAGTCTTGAGAGGGAAGTTCATAGCCCTACAAGCCTACTGCAAAAAATAGGAAACAATGGTTATAAATCACCTAAACCTACAACTCAAAGAGCTAGAACGTGAGCAACAAGAAAAGCTCAGTGTACTCAGAAGGAAGGAAATAATGAAAATCAGAGCGGAGATAAACAACTTGGAGACCAAAGAAACAATTCAAAAGATCAACAAAACAAAGAGCTGGTTCTTTGAAAGGATAAACAAGATTGATGGACCCTAGCCAGGCTCACCAAGAAGCAAAGAGAGAAGACCAAAATAAACAAAATCAGAAATGAAAGAGGAGAAATAACAACAGACCCTGTGGAAATACAAAGGATTGTTAAAAAATACTATGAACAACTCTATTCCAACAAATTGGGCAACCTGCAAGAAATGGACATTTTCCTAGAAAAATATAGCCTCCCAAAACTCAATGAGGAGGAAGCTAAACATCTCAATAGTCCAATAACTATGGAAGAAATTGAAGCAGTAATCAAAAAGCTTCCAGCAAATAAAAGCCCGGGTCCAGATGGCTACACAGGAGAGATTTTCCAAACATTCAAGGAAGACTTAAAACCTATCCTCCTCAGACTATTCAAAAACATTCAAGAAGAAGGAATACTACCAAACACCTTCTATGAAGCCAGCATCACCCTAATACCAAAACCAGATAAAGACAACACAATGAAAGTGAATTATAGGCCAATATCTCTCATGAACATAGTTGGCAAAATCCTCAACAAAATTCTAGCAAACCGGATCCAGCAGTACATCAGAAAGATCATACACCATGACCAAGCAGGATTCATCACAGGAATGCAGGGATGGTTCAATATCCACAAATCAATAAATGTGATACATCACATAAACAAATTGAGAGATAAAAATCACATAGTCATATCAATTGATGCATAAAAAGCATTTGACAAAATCCAACATCCTTTCTTGATAAAAACTCTCAGCAAAGTGGGAATAGAAGGATCATACCTCAACATCATAAAAGCCATATATGATAAACCCACAGCTAACATCATACTCAATGGGCAAAAACTAAAACCATTTCCCCTAAGAACAGGAACAAGACAGGGATGCCCACTCTCACCTCTCCTGTTCGACACAGTACTGGAAGTATTAGCCATTGCAATTAGACAACAAGAAGAAATAAAAGGCATCCAAATTGGAAAAGAAGAAGTAAAGCTGTCCTTATTTGCAGATGACATGATATTGTACATAAAAAACCCAAAGGACTCCATTCCAAAACTAATTGACTTAATTAATGAATTTGGCAATGTAGCAGCATACAAAATTAATGCTAAGAAGTCTGTGGCCTTAGTGTACACTAATAGTGAAATTATAGAAAGAGAAACTAAAAAAGCAATCCCACTTACCATCGCACCAAAAAAATTAAGATACCTAGGAATAAACCTAACTATAGAGGTAAAAGTCCTATATACAGAAAACTACAGAACACTGAAAAAAGAGATAGAGGAAGATGTTAACAGATGGAAGAGCATACCATGCTCATGGATTGGGAGAATCAACATCATTAAAATGTCCATACTACCCAAAGCAATCTACAGATTCAACGCACTACCCATTAAAATACCAACATATTTCACAGACCTACAAATAATTCTTCATAGATTCATCTGGAACAAAATAGACCACGGATAGCTACAGCAATTCTGAAAAGGAAGAATAAAGTAGGTGGGATCTCAATACCAGACTTCAAGCTATACTACAAAGCAACAGTTCTCAAAACAGCCTGGTACTGGCACAAGAACAGACATATAGACCAATGGAATAGAACAGTGATCCCAGATATCCACCCAACCACTATGCTCAACTAATATTTGACAAAGGAGGCATGAACATTCAGTGGAGCCAAGATAGCCTCTTCAATAAATGGTGTTGGGAAAATTGGACAGATACATGCAAAAAATTGAAATTGGACCACCACCTTACACCAAATACAAAAATAAACTCAAAATGGATACAGGACTTAAACATTAGAAGGGAAACTATAAAAATACTAGAGGAATCCACAGGCAGCACAATCTCAGATATATGCCGAAAGAACGTCTTCACTGATACTGCTCCAAAGGCAATGGAAGCTAAAAAAGAAAATGAAAAAAAATGGGACTACATCAAAATAAAAAGCTTTTGCACTGCAAAAGAAACCATCAACAAAACAACAAGAAAGATCACTGTATGGGAGAACATATTTTCAAATGTTATCACTGATAAAGGTTTAATCTCCAAAATCTTCAGCCAACTTATACAACTTAATAAAAGGAAGATGAAGGATCCAATAAAAAATGGGCAATGGACCTAAATAGAACCTTTTCAAAAGACGACAGAAGGAAGGCCAAGATACACATGAAAACATGTTCAAAGTCATTAATCCTCCTAGAGATGCAAATCAAAACGACAATGTGATACCATCTTACACCTGTCAGATTGGCAATCATCAAGAAATCAACAAACGACAAGTGTTGGCGAGGATGCAGAGAAAAAGGAACCCTTGTGCACTGTTGGTGGGAATGTAGACTGGTGCAGCCACTGTTGAGAACAGTATAGGGTTTCCTCAAAAAACTAAAAATTGATCTCCCATTTGACCCTGTAATCCCACTCTTAGGAATTTATCCTAAGAAATTACAAACACCAATCAGAAAGGATTTATTCACCCCTATGTTCATAGCAGCACAATTTACAATAGCTACAATTTGGAAACAGCCTAGGTGCCCGTCAGCAGATGAGTGGATCAGAAAACTGTGGTACATCTACACAATGGAATTCTATGCTGCCATTAAAAAGAAGGAATTCTTACCATTTGCAGCAACCTGGTTGGAACTGGAGAGCCTTATGCTTAGTGAAATAAGCCAATCAATGAAGAAGAAGCATCACATGATCTCACTCATTGGGGGATAATAAAGAACCTTATAAACTCATGAACAAAAGGATAGATACAGAGACAGTGAAGCTTCAAACAGACTGTGAAATTACAGCAGGAAGATTAAAGTTAGGTGAGGTAGATAAGAGATCATTCAAAGACTTGTGTGCATGCATATAAGCATAACCAATGAACATAGACACTGGGGGTTGGGGTATGCCTGGGAGGGAGGGGGGGCAATGGGGAGATATGTATAAAAATTAATTTTAAAAAAAAGTTCCCTACTATGATTCTATTGTTGTCAATCTCTCCCTTGTTATCTTCCAGGAGTTTTGTTTTTTGTTTTGTTTGTTTTTTTATGTATTTGGGTGCTCCTATATTGGGTGCATGTATGTTTATCAGAGTTATGTCCTCTTGTTGTATCAATTCTTTTATTATTATGAAGTGGCCTCCTTTGTCTCTTGTTATGGCCTTTACTTTGAGGTTCATTTTGTCAGATGTAAGTATTGCTACCCCACCTTTTTTTTCATTTCCATTAGCCTGAAAGATGTTTTTCCATCCCTTCACTTTCAGTCTGTGTTAGTCCCTTTTTCTGAGGTGGGTCTCTTGTAGTCAGCATATATATATGGGTCGTATGTTTTTATCCATTCATCTACTCAATGTCTTTTGATTGGAGCATCTAGTCCATTTATGTTTAAAGTTATTATTGAAAGATACTTATTTGTAGCCATTTTTATTTTTTGTGTCTGTGTTCCTTCTTACCTTATTTCTTCTTTTTGCACCAGTCCCTTTAGCATTTCTTACATTGCTGGCTTGGTGGTGATAAACTCCCTTAGCATTTTTTTGTCTGTGAAGCTTTTTGTTTCCCCTTCAATTTTTAATGATAACCTTACCAGATAGAGTATTCTTGGACTCAGTCCTTTGGTTTGCATAATTTTGTAAATTTCCTTCCATTATTTTCTGGCCTGATGTCTTTCTGTTCAGAAATCATTTGATAATCTAACAGAAGACCCATTCTTTGTATTTCAGTGGTGTCATTTATTACTTCACCTCCTTCATTTTTTATTTTATTTATTTGGGACCCCTCTATTTATTTCTTGATGAGTCAGGCTAAAGAGTCATTAATTTTGTTTATCTTTACAAAGAATCAGTCTTGGGTTCATTTATATCTTATATTGGTGGGTTTTTTGTTTGTTTGTTTGTTTGTTTTTGTTTTGTTTAGTCTTTATGTCATTTATTGCCACTCTGATCTTTATTAAGTACTTCCTTCTACTTACTCTGGGATTTTGTTATTGTTCTCTTACAGTTCTTTAAGCTGTAGAGTTAGAGTTTATTATAATGTTTTCTTTTTAGATGAGATAGACCTATATTGCTATGAACTTCCCTCTCAGGACTGCTTTCACTATGTCCCATAGATTTAGTGTTGTTGTGTGTCCATTTTCATTTCATTTGTTTCCAGAAAGTTTTATGTTTCTGTCTTGATCTCATTGGTAACCCATTTATTGTTTAATAACATGCTATTTCGTTTCCATGTGTTTGAATTTTTTTTAGTATTTTTACTGTAGTTGATTTCTAATTTTGTTCCATTGTGACCTCAGAAGATATTTGATATGATTTCAGTCTTATTGAACTTGTGGAGACTTCTTTTGCATCCTAACAGGTAATCTATTTTTGAGATTGACCCATGTGCACTTGATAAGAATGTATATTCTGCAGCTGTGGGGTGAAAATTTCTATAAATTCCAGTTAAATCCATCTGTTTCAGTGTGTCATTTTGAGTCATTATTGCCTTGTTAATTTTTTGTCTGGAATACCTATCCAGTGAAGTCACTGAGATGTTACATTCTTTAACATAAATGTATTGCTGTTGATCTTTCCCTTAAAGCTCCCTAGAAGTCTTTTATATATATATTTAGGTATGCCTATGTTGGGTACATATTTGTTTACCAGGGTTAGATCCTCTTGTTGAATTGATTCCTTTTGTATTATATAGTGACCTTTATTCTCTCTTGTGATGACCTTCATTTTGAAGTCTATTTTGTCATATATGAGTACTGCTATCCCAGTTGTTGTTGTTGTTGTTCTCATTTATATTTGCATGAAACATTTTTTTTTCATCCCTTTACTCTCATGGTGTGTGTGTATTTTGTTCTGAGGGGGATCTCTTGTAGGCATCATATATTTGAGTCACGTTTTTATATCCACTCAGCTACCCTATATCTTTTGATTGGAGCATTGAATCCACTTACATTTAAGGTTATTATTGACAGGTACTTATTTATTGCCCTTTTAATTCTTTACGCCTGTGTTCCTCTCTCTTTCTCTCTCTCTCTCTCTCTCTCTCTCTCTCTCTCTCTCTGTGTGTGTGTGTGTGTGTGTGTGTGTGTGTGTGTGTGTGTATATAATAAAAGCTCAGTGACTTTATGGTGTAATGACCAGAACAACCAGTCGCTATGACGTGCACTGACCACCAGGGTGCAGATGCTTGATTCAGGAGCTGCCCCTTGGTGGTCAGGGGGCTCCCAGATGCTGGGCTCAAGCACAGCAACAGTGGCAGGAGCCTCTCACACTTCCATGGCAGTGTTAAGTAACAGAGAGGCAAGCTGTAAGGAGCAAGCAAGTGGATGGTTAGGAGCAAGGGATCCAGGATTGTTGGTTTGGGCCCAAACTGGCAGTTGGACATCCCCCAAGGGGTCCCAGATTGCAAAAAAAGTGCAGGTCAGGCTGAGGGATCTCTCCCTCCAACGACAGTCAAACATCCCTCTCACAATCTGGGATCACTGGCTCCTAACCATTCACCTACCTGCCTGCCTGATCGTCCCTAACCACTCAGCCTGCCTGCCTGCTTGATCTCCCCTAACCACTCGCCTGCCTGCTTGCCTGCCTGACGCCCCTAATTGCTCACCTGCCTGCCTGATCACCCTAAACACTTGCCTTCCTGCCTGATTGCCCCTAATTGCTTGCCTGCCTGCCTGATTGCCCTTAACTCTGCCTCAGCCCCCACTGTCATGGCTTCATATGGAAGGATGTATACAAATTTGTGCACTGGGGAGGGTGTCCTTCAGCCCAGCCTGCACCCTCTCCAATTTGGGACTCCTCAGGGAAGGTCCAACTGCAGTTTTAGGCCCGATCCCATAGGACACCCCTCTCACAATCTGGGACTGCTGGTTCCTAACCACTCACCTGCCTGCCTGATTGCCCTCTAACTGCTCCCTTGCCGACCTGATTGACACCTAACTGCTCTTCTGCCAGCCTGATTGCCCCTAACTACCCTCCCCTGCTGGCATGATCACCCCCAAGGCTTTCATTAGTATAGATATGACCCTTCACAGAAAATTTTACTAACCCTGCTTTACAATAAGGGCTTGGCGATTAAATCATTGGTCCCAGACACCGAGATTTTCTTTTTTTGAATAGTGGAAGGAATAATTATCTTGTTCTTAAGTTGCCCTGAAATTAAAACGAGATAATGACTTAGAAAAGTATAAAAGCACCATATAAAGACAACTGTATTTTTCATGTTCTGAAAAGACAATAAAGTGGTAAAATGAAAAACACTATTTTTATTCTCCCCCTTCCTTCCTTTACAGCCTTTATTTAAATTCAAATTTATAGAGATTTCACTCCGATTTTCATTTCTTTACATTCAATATTATTTTGTATGGGTTTCAAGTTTTATATTAGTTACAGAATAGTGGTTAGACAATCATATAATTTATGAAGTGCTCCCTGATATTTTCAGTACCCACCTGGCATCATACCATCATTACAACACTATTGACTATATTCCCTATTTAATGACAAGGGGTTTACAGGTTCTTTCCATTCTTTCTTTTGTCTTGTTCACCTTTCCTTTCCTTTCTCACTTCTTCCCTCACTTTCTTATATAGTATTTCAATTGGCCATCAAAGCTCAGTGAAGACACTGGGACAAGCTTAATCCATTTTACAGACCAGGAAACTGAGGCCAATTCCAGCTGGCTGTGAAACTTGACTCAGTACACAGGGAGCCCTCAGAGCCATGCTCTCTGCCCTTCCTAAGGGGCAGGTGCGAGGCAAACAGAACAAACCTTCCCACAGGCTTCTGACCCTCTTTCTCAAGCACCTCTTCATTGCAGACACCACATTCTTTGATCTCCCTGGTCCCTTGCCCCCATTCTTTACTGACTCCTCTTCTCTGGAGCAGGTGGAAGGCTTTGCATTCACCACCAAGGCATGCTCTACCAAGGGGCGGGGCTGCGTGGGCTTGCTTTTGGGCCAAGGCAGGAGCAGGAGTTGCTGCCTCTGAAGTGTGAAGGCCACTTGGGCAAGGCCTGTTAGCACTGGGAGCTTCTCTAAATCATGGCAATCAGTCTGGTACCATGCAGTGCAACACCCCTCCACTGAGGTGGCACCTCCCGTCATCCCCTGCTTCAGGGCTGTGATCCTTTCCCCACTGCCCAGGCATCCTTCCATGCCCCTTGATCCCTGGCCAGGCCCAATTGGTCTTGGGGACACTGCAGAATGTCTCTCTCTGCAGATGAGCCAGATTCCTGCCCTTGGTCTTTGAGAAGCTGTGAATCTGTGGCCAGAGGCTTGGTCTGCGTCCCAAAAATCCCATGCCTGCCGTGTTCTCAGGGCATTGTGGGCATGGCTAGGCTGGCCCAGCCATGCCTCCCTAGGGCAGCGATGTTTCCTGGCCCCAAGGGAGTGGCTAGGCAGGCTCAGCTGCTCCTCCCAGGGCGGTGATATTCACAGGATCCCACGGGAGTGGCTAGGCAGGCTGGTCACACCTCCCTAGGGTGGAGATGTACCCAGGGCCCCATAGGAGTGCCTAGGCAGGCCCACTGCCCCTATGAACTGATGGCATGAGCTCCACTCGCACCCACTGATAATGAGAGATTGGGGCCTGCACCAGAAGCAGGTGCAAGCAGAGCTGGTGCTGTCAGCAGGTGTGAATGGTGGCTGCTTCCCCAAGAAACAGGGAGAAGTGGAGAAGCCCTCATGGGCAATCAGGGCCAGCAGCTGCTGCTCGCACTCGCTAATGGCACAGAGTGATCAGGACTGGCACCAGGCATCAGCAATGAATGCGAGCAATGACTCTGGCACCAGCTGCAGGTGTGAGCACTGGGCAGGACTGTGGTGTGAGGGAGCAAAGAATGTTCAGAAACTACCAGAGGTTAGTCCTGATGACAGCAACCAGCATCCTTCCTTGTTCTGGCACCCCCACTCACCTACTCCACCATCCCATTGGGGCCAATTCCCACCATTTTCCACACATGCACTCAACATAGAGACCAGTTGTTCACTTGTTCAGAGGTTCCAGTTGTTCCACTGTTTGGTCTATTTGCATATTAGCCTTTTATTATATAGAATAGATATAGATATAGATACAGAGATAAAGATATAATTTCTTCTTCTTTTTCTTAAATTATTTTTATTAATGTATTACATGTGTACATATCTTCTCATTGCCCCCCTACCCCATTCCCATACATGCCCTCACCCCCAAGTGCATCATCCATTGATTGTGCTTATATGCATGCATACAAGTCCTTCATTTGATCTCTGATCTACTCTACCTCTCCCTAAACTTCCCAATGTACTTTGAGAGTGTTTCACGCTTTACTGCCTCTATATCTGTCTTCTTGTTCATCAGTTTATAATGTTCTTTATTATCCATAAATGAGTGAGATTATGTGGTATTTTTCTTTCATTGACTAGCTTATTTGACTTAGCATAAAGCTCTCAAGTTCCATCCGGGTTGCTGCAAGTAAGAATTCCTTCTTTTTATGGCAGCATAGTATTTCATTGTTTACCAGAGTTATTTCTTCTGGTTGGATTTTCCCTTTAGTATTATGAAGTGGCCTTCCTTATCTCTTGTTATATCTTTCAGTTTGAGATATAATTTGTCATATATAAGTATTGCTACCCCAGCATTTTTTTTCATTTCTATTCACCTGAAAAACCTTTTTCTATCCCTTCACCCTCAGTCTGTGTGTGTCTTTTTTTTCTGAGGTTGGTTTCTTGTAGACAGAAGATAAATGGGTCATGTTTTCTGATCCAATCTGTTACCTTATGTCTTTTGATTGGAACATTTAATCCATTTACATTTAAATTTATGATTGATAGATACTTATTTGTCACCATTTTTATTCTTTACCCCCGTGTTCCTTCTTTGCTTCCTATTTCTTTTCTTTCTTTCTTTTTTTTTTACAGCAGACCCTTTAGCATTTATTTCCTTGCTGGTTTGGTGGTAATAAATTCCCTTAGTCTTTTTTTGTCTGTGAAGCTCCTGATTTCACCTTCAATTTTGATTCAAGGGCTTGCTGGGTACAGTATTCTTAGATTCAGATCCTTCCTTTGCATGACTTTGTATATTTCATTCCATTCCCTTCTGGCCTGATGGGTTTCTGTTGGGAAATCAGTCACTAGACTGATAGGGGTTCCTTTTGGTTAACTTTTTGTCTATATCTCACTGCTTTTAAGATTCTTACTTTGTTTGCCAATTCTATTATAATGTGCCTTGGTGTCAGTCTTTTGGGGTTCATTTTGCTTGAGACTCTGTGAGTATTACTTTCATGTTGTCCCATTGCAAGGCATCTACTCCACGAGGGGGGGGGGCAAAAAGTTTTCCAACAGGATGGGGCAACTGCTTCACCCCAAGCAACACTTCCTAGATGCTTAAAATTTTCCTGTGAAAGATTCCCTCTGCAGTGTGCAGGAATAACCCAGCATAGGAATCCAGTTGACTGCCCTTTGAACTCTGTCCACAAAGCCCCCAACACTGTATTCTCATAATACAGATCTAGTCCCCACTCTGCCCTCCCTCTTCCAGAGCCCAAGATTAGTGGCTGCATGTGAAATTTTGTGCATTGGTCCTTTAACAGCACACCTGCATTTCCAGCATCTCTCCCTGACAGACAAACCCTGCTTCTTTTCACAGCCAGATTTTATGTGGGCACCTTTATCAGTTCTGGTGCTCTGGGGTGGGGAGTTCAGCTTGGGATTTAGACCCCAGAATTCTTAGTGGGAACCTCACCCCAGCTGAGTATTCCTCCATAACTTCAGTTGATGTCTGTGGGAGCCTGGCCAGCCCTCTCTAACCTCTGCACTGCCTACCAGTCTCTCTCTAAATGGTCTCCACTTTCTGTCCTTGGTTATCACGTTTATCTCCAGCTAGTCTTTAGTTGTTTATTCAGGATGTTGAAATTCCAGTTTTGTCCTGAGAGTGTGTCAGTGTAGTTTTTACTTAACCCACCACCATCTTAGAATCCTAGGAACAATTACTTTAGCAATATACCACAGCTATTATTCATAATTTAGCCAGCCACAATCCAATGGCTGGCACAATTGTCCAATTATTTTTCCATCCTGTTTGATTTCCTTGTGAAAAACTATTCAAATGTCTTCCACAAAAATAAAAATGGCTTAGAAATTCCCAGGTAGGAGAAGGCCCTGAATCTGTTAGGCAGGTATGCCTCTGGCCTGCTTGTTTCACCAAATGCCAAAAAAAAATGTAAAAGGCATCTTAAATGCATATTGTTAAGTAAAAGAAGCCTACCTGGAAAGGCTACATACTGTATGATTCTAAGTATATAACATTCTAGAAAATGCAAAACTGTGGTGACAGTTAAAATATCAGTAGTAGTGAAGGGATTAAGAATTACATATTGTTAGTCATAGCATAGTCATGGGGATATAAAGTACAGGATATGGAATATAGTCAATAGTATTGTAATACCTATATATGGTGTCACATGAGTATTAGATTTCTTCTATTCTAGTTGCAGCTGGTCCACACAGCCCAGTATTCTGGGGGTAAATCCACCTCAGCAATCAGCAATAAAGACTCAACTATACAGGACACTACACACAGCCCACACAGGGGTGCACCTAGAATGCCCAGCTCAGGTGACTGGGGAGGCTAACACACTAGGTCCTATAGGACACCTACAATACAAGGCCACTTTACCAATACCAGAAGACATAGAAACTCTACCTAAAACATAGAAACAAACACAGTGAAGTAGCCAAAATTCAAAGACAAAGACACATGTTGCAAATGAAAGAAAAGAAATTTCCACAAAAAGAACTTAATAAAATGGAAGCAAGTAAATACAGAGTTCAAAACAATGGTTATAAGGATGCTCAAGAAACTTAGTGACATCTTCAAGGAACTTAGTGAGAACATCAACCACACTTAAAAAGGACCAGTCAGAAATGAAGCATACAGTAGCTGGAATGAAGAATCATTTACAGGGAATCAATATTAGAGTAGAGGATGCTATCATTTAGAATTAAAGGTCAGATAGAGTTCATAGACAAGAAAAGGCTAAAGGAGTTAATCATCACCAAACCAATATTATATGAAATGTTAACAGGCCTTCAAAGAAGGAAGAGGAAGAGTAGAAGAAATAAGAGGAAGAGTTGATTAGGGCAGAGGAAAGGAGGAGGAAATGGAGTAGTTAAAGGGAAAGAAGAAGGAGGAGGAGGAGTAGGAGAAGGAGGAGGAGAATGAGGAGGAGGAGGAGAAATATAAGCAATAAAACGGTAATAAATACATATCTATCAACAATTGAATCTAAAAATCAAAATAAACGAACAAGGAATCTAACGAACAAAATAAACTGATGTATAAAGTAGAACCAGAGCCATGGAAACATGGAACAGACTGAGGAATCTCAGTGGGAAGAGGGGAGGGAGCGGGAAGATATTAACCAAAGAACATATATGCATACATGTATAACTCATGGGCACAGTCAATAGGGTGGTGAAGGCCTGGGGTGGAGTGGGAACCAGGAAGAGATGGGCAATGGTAGGGGAAATGGAGGACATCTGTAATAGTCTCAACAATATATTTTTAAAGAAAATTTCAGTTATTGCCAGAGATTGGGAGAGGAGGAAAGGTTAAATAAGCAGAGCACAAGAGACTTTTAAGGCAGTGAAACCATTTTGTATGAATAATGTGGGATACATGTCATTAAGTATTTGTCAAAACATATAGAACTCTATAACACAAAGTGTGAAACTTAATATAAACTATGAATTTCAGTTAATAATAATGTATCAATATCTGTTCAATTATAACAGTTGTACCACACAAATGCAAATTTTTTTAGCCTTTAAAAAGAAGGAAAGTATGCCCTAACCAATTTGGATCAGTGGATAGAGTGTCAACCTGTAGACCAAAGGGTTAAGGGCATGTAGTCAGTTGCAGGCTCCACCCTGGCCCCAGGCCTGGTCAGGGCACATGCAGAAGGCAATGAATCAATGTGTTGCTCTCACATTGACATTTCTCTGTCTTTCCCTCTCTCTAAAAATCAATGGGAAAATATCCTCAGGTGAGGATGAAAAATGCAAATAAATAAATAAATAAATAAATAAATAAATAAATAAATAACACATTTTCAAAAAATGATAATAAATAAAAAATTTTTTAAAAAAGGAAATCCTGTCCTGGCTGGTGTTGCTCAGTTGTTTGGGCATCTACCAGTATACTGAAAAGTTGCTGATTTGATTCCCCATCAAAGAACATGCCTATGTTGCAGGCTCAATTCCTACTAGGGAGCATATAGGAGGCAGCTGATTTATATAACACTCTCACACTGATGTTTCTCTCCCTCTCCCTCTCCCATTCTCCCTTCTTCTTCCTCTAAAAATCAAGTTTTTTTATCTTTTTTTCAAAAAAAAAATGTGAGCAGAATAGACAGACGTGTCCTGAGCCTTGTCAAGGAGCAGACAGAGAGAACAGCTGAGGGTAGTACTGGAAGTGTTTGTTAGTGAGTTAAGGGACAGTTAATCTCCAAGAGAAGGTGGGGGACTGCTGGACGGGTCACCCCTAACCAGGCAGCCCCACTGCCACGGAGTTTTTTCTCCTGGAGCCACTAGTGTGAATGCAGAGACCACACCATCTTGAAGGGGAAAGTGGATGTTTACAACAGCCTGAAAAGCTAGACCTGCACCACCCACTGAACAGCTGTGGGACCCAGAACACCACTCCTCAATTGGCACAAACACTCAGACTCAGAGGAGCGTCACATGACACATGGAAAGGTCAGATTTCACCTGAGATAAGGTGAGGTCTCTGGTCCGACAGAACATAGAGATGTGCAAACTGTGGGAACTGGACGGGGGAAAAGCTGCACCTCCAGAAATCTATGGATGTTGGGCAGGGTGTGATCTCTGAATGTGGAAGGGGGCCCTCAGAGATGTTAACAGAGGGGAGCTCTAGAAAGCAACCCATTTTTTAAAAATATATTTTATTGATTTTTCACAGAGAGGAAGGGAGAGGGATAGAAAGTTAGAAACATTGATGAGAGAGAGAGACATCGATCAGCCGCCTCCTGCATGCCCCCTACTGAGGATGCACCCACAACCAATGTCCATGCCCTGACCGGAATCAAACCTGGGACCTTTCAGCCCGCAGGCCGACGCTCTATCCACTGAGCCAAACTGGTTTCGGCAAGCAACCCATTTTGATCTGAGGCAAAAGGACAGCCTGGGGGGTTATTAAAGTGTGCCAGCTGCTCAAATAGGAGCAGGGAAGGGGGAATGCACAGGCTTCACTCTTTCCTCTTCAGATTCTTGCTTCTGATTGTGAAGCCCAATACATAGGATCACCCAATTGGGAATATCCTGAGAGACTGCAAGGGAAAGGTGTTTTACTGGAACCTGGGGATCAGAGCATGGAATAACCCTCAGAAAACCAGCTCTGGGGCAACCTACTCCCACAAACCAGTATTGAGTGCCACAGAGAAATCAAGATCTAAGCACAGGCCAGAGAGGACCTATAGTCTCAGAGGTCAATTCCAAAACACTGCCACCCAGGGGAAGACTCACAAATTGACTCTTGTGTAATCACAAAATAATAAAGAGATTAAGACACACCACCTACTTAAACACTAGGACAGGCTTACAACACTGAGCAGCAGTGGAACACTGGGAACTGCAATATCATCCCAAGTGGGAAACAGGCATGCCAAACAGAACAATAGAGGAAGTGAATGACCTCCACTACTGCACATTCTATTCTTTTATTTTTAACTTTTATTTTTTTCATCTTTTAATTAAAACACTATTTTTTTTCTTTATTCTTCAATTGATTTTAACTTTTTAATTATTACATTTTTATTTTCAACCAGTATTATTACTACTACTATTTTACCTTTTTGAAAACAGAACTGTCATTTTATGTTCTCCTAATTTTACTTTGGGATTAGAGTTCTACATTCTATTTGCATCTTTCCTTTAGCATCATTTTACTCTATTTCAACTCTACCTTTATTCCAACACTCTCTTCCTAACTTTTCCCATTTTGTTGTCTGGTTTCTCTTACCCTTTTCCTACTTTAGATTTTCCCTATTGTTTCTTTTTACCCAGTTAAAATTTCACCCCACTTAGATATCTAATTTCCAATCCCCTACTCCAAGTTAATACACACCTTTCTCTTCTCTGTCTTCACCACCCCAAAAACTGTTTTTCTCTATATCCTTTTGTTGTTGTTTGCTTGAACATTGATTATGTCGATTTTTTATACTTTTTAATAAGATTGTTTTAGCTTATTCTACTTGTTTTATTTTGCTTTTTGTTTACTTTGTTTTTTAACTCTGTTTTACCTCGATTCCCTTGATATTAGTTGTTATTTGTAGTTTGTATTAATCTCCAGGTAATTGTTGCTGGCTTATGTTGGGATTAGTGGCTGTTCTATTGGAGTTTTCTCCTCATATATATAATTTGTTCCCCTTTTCTTTCTTATTCTCTTTCTTTTCTCTCTTACTTTTTTTCTTTTTCTTCTTTTTTTCCCTTCTCCCAATTTCATTTGGGCACTTCTTTCTTTTCTTTTTTCTTCTTTTCTCTCTTCTTTCTCTACTTTCCCCTAATTTGCCTCTCACTGGTGGTCACCTTATTTGTGGTTATTAACATCATGAATACATTTATGTTCAGTGCCTTGTGCATTGTACCTGGTTGTGTAGTATTTTGTGCCTTTAAATCAATGCAGGAGAGAGAACTACATAAAGAGACACCTGGAGAAGAAAGACCATGGGCAAAGAAACAGTTCACATATGAAAGAAAAGCAGGCATCACCAGAAAAGGAAGTAAATGAAATGGAGGCAAGAAACCTGCCAGAGAAAGAATTCAGAGAAATGGTCATAAGGTGGCTGAAAAGAATAGAAGACACATTCGACAATATGAGTTAGAACCAAGGGGAAATGAAGAATAATCAAGAAGAAATGAGCCAGAGCTCGCTGTGCCACCCCCGCCCCCGATCACAGCCTCTGCTCCTCGCTCTGCTCCAACATGGCAAAAATGTCCAGCCCTACAGAGAACAAGCGGTGCATCAAGTCTCTGATTGCTATGTTCCAGAGGTATGCTGGAAAGGACAGTAACAGCTTCACACTCTCCAAGACGGAGTTCCTCACCTTCATGAACACAGAACTGGATGCCTTCACAAAGAACCAGAAGGACCCCGGTGTCCTTGACCACATGATGAAAAAAATTGGACCTCAACTCCGATGGGCAGCTAGATTTCCAAGAATTTCTTAATCTTGTCGTTGGCTTGGCATTAGCTTGCCATGACACTTTTAAGTGTACCCAGAAGTTTGTCTGAAGAACCCTGGGAGCTGGCTTCCAGCCCCAGCCCCCTTCCTTCAAGCTTCCCAATCACCATCATTTTCTCACAGACCACACACACCCTCTGCCCAGCGTACCTGCCACCCTATTCAGGCCGCTTCTGCTGGTAGTAATAAAACATATTTTTTAAAACACACACACACACACACACACACACACACACAAAGAAGAAATGAAAAATGACATCACGGCTGTAAAGAACTCAATAGAAAGCATCAAAAGTAGACTAAAAGAAGCAGAGGACCACATCAGTGAGCTAGAAGACAAGGTAGGAAAAATACCCCAGCAGCTTCTAGAAAAAAAATTAGAAAACAGGAGGAGAACCTAAGGGAACTTTGAAATAACATGAAACAAAACAACATCCGCATAATGTGGGTTCCAGAAAGAGTGGAAACTGAGCAAGGAACAGAAAACCTGTTTGAAGAAATAATGACAGAAAACTTCCCTGATATAGAGAAGAAAAAACCCACACAAATCTAAGAAGCTCACAGAGTTCAAAGCAAAATGAACCCCAAAAGACCCACAGAAGGCACATTATAATTAAATTGGCAAACACCAATGACAAAGTAAGAATCTTAAAAATGGCCAGAGAAACAGAAAGTTACCTACAAAGGAACCTTCATCAGACTAGCAACTATTTCTCAACAGAAACTCATCAGGCCAGAAGGGAATGGAATGATATATAAAAAGCCATGCAAGATGGTGGCATAAGATATACATCTGTACATGCTGTCTCTTGCAACCACACCAAAACTACAACTAAAAGACAGAACAACTATCCCCCAGAACCACGGGAAAGCTGGCAGAGTGGAAGTTCTACAACTAGAAAGAAAGAAAAAGGTGCATCCAGACCTGGTAGGACATGCAGAGGCTCAGAAAGGCAGAGGTACGGAGACGCACGCAAATCAGGCTGGTGTGCACTGTTGTTTTTCAATTGGGAGGGAGTTACAAGTTCCCAACTCTTTGAACTCCAGTTTTTGGCGAGATTCTGGGGACCCAGACTCATACAGGGAGAAAGAGGACTGTCTTCCATTGGGTCAGAAAGGGAGGGTGACTCTCTCCCAGAGTTGAGCACTGGAATCATTGTTCACTGTGCTGGGGCACGGGACACAGGACACTGAACAAAACACTGCAGAGAGGGCTGACTGGCAGTCATTGCTGTTTGCCATGCCCTAGCCTAGAGACTCCCTTAAACCCCCCACTCGCCCTCCTCAATTTATAAACCCACCCAGCTGTGCGGCGACTTTTGCATATGAAAGGCCTGCCCTCTGGCAGCTTAACCTACCAAATTGCAACTGGGACAGACAACTACAAAACTTCCAAACTCTAAGCAAAGAGGAGAAATCAACTCCAAAACTTCCAAACTCCAAGCAAAGAGGAGAAATATGCATAGCTCACTGTAGCTCCCTGCTAGGTGGCCTCAAACACTAGCTGACCTGCACCTCCTTGGAGATCTAGGAACCAGTGTAACTAGAGGTCAGTGTGAGATGACACCAGATTTCAACTCCTCACATACATAAGTGACACACTCAAGAGGCAGACTTGGTGAGCACCAAAGCCCCACTGAAGCAAGTTCTGCTCCATAGGGGTGTCTCCAGCATAGCAGTTCTTCCATTAATAGACACAGCTAATCCTCACAGTCTATTGGCCTGGAGGTCAATTCCTCCCAGTGTACCAATAGCAATCAAGGCTTAACTACAACAAGACTGTGTACCCAGCCCACAAAGAGGTGCACCAAGAGTGTCCACTTCAGGTGATTGGGGAGGCAGAGCTACTGGGCTCTAAGGACAACTAACACACAATGCCACTCCATCAACACCGAGAAGCAGTGAAAATGGGGACATCACGAAACATGTCACAAATGAAAGAAATGGAAGAAAGCAAACGACTGGACATAGAGTTCAAAACCACATTTATAAAGCTACTCAAGAATCTTTTACAAACCGCCTATAAACTTATTGAGAACTATGAGAAACTTAGTGAGACCTTCATGTATCTTAATGAGAATGCCAAAAAAATGGAAAAGGACCAGTCAGAAATTAAGTATGCACTGTCTGAAATAAAGAATAATATACAGAAATCTAACAGCAGACTAGAGGACCCCAAGAATCAAATCAAAGATCTGAAATATGGGGAAGCATATAACACCCTAACAAAAAAGACAAAAAGAAAAAAGAGTCCAAAAATGTGAAGATAGTGTAAGAAGCCTCTGGGACAACTTCAAGCATAACAACATCAGAATTATGGGAGTGCCAGAAGAAGAGAGAGAGCAAGATACTGAAAACTTATTTGAAGAAATAATGACTGAAAACTTTCCCTACCTGGTGAAAGAAATGGACTAACAAGTCCAGGAAGCGCACAGAACACCAAACAAAAAGAATCCAAAGAGGACCACACCAAGACACATCATAATTAAAAAGCCAAAGGCAAAAGACAAAAAGAATCTTGAAAGCAGCAAGAGAAAAATAGTTACTTACCTACAAGGGAGTACCCATATGACTGTCAGCTGATTTCTAAACAGAAACTATGCAGGACAGAAGGGAGTGGCAGTAAATATTCAACGTGATGAGTAGCAAGAACTTACAACCAAGAGTGCTCTACACAGCCATGCTATCATTCAGAATTGAAGGTCAGATAAAGAGCTTCAAAGATAAGAAAAAGCGAAAGGAGTTAATCACCACCAAACCAGGATTATTTCAAATGCTGAAAGGTTTTCTTTAAGAAGAGGGAAAAGAATAATAAGGTAAAGGTAAAAATTATGAACAACAAAGTGATAACAAATACACACCTATCAACAAGTGAATCTAAAAATCAAGTAAATAAAAAAATCTGATAAAGAGAATAAACTGGTGAATATAATAGAATTAGGAGCATAGAAAGGGAATGGACTAACAATTCTTGGGGGTAAGGAGGAGAGAAGGGTGCAGGAAGAGATTGGACAAAAATATTACATCTATGGATGAGGACAGTGACGGGGGGTAAGGGCATGGGGTGGGGGGAATCAGATGGAGGGGAGGTTGGGGGAGGGGAAGAGGAACATCTGTAATAAACTTAACAATAAATATTTATTTTATTAAAAAGTTATGCAAAGGAAAGGTTTGTGTACAAGAATACTGTACCCAGCAAGGCTTTCAATCAAAATTGAAGGTGAAATCAGGAGCTTCACAGACAAAAAAGGACTAAGGGAATTTGTTACCACCAAAGCAGCAATGCAAGAAATGTTAAAGGGTCTGCTGTAAATTTAAGAAATAGGAAGCACAGAGGGAACACAGTGGTAAACAATAAAAATGGCAACAAATAACTACCTAACAATAATAACTATAAATGTAAATGGATTAAAAGTTTCAATCAAAAGACAAAGGGTAAATGGAAAAGAAAACATGAACCATATATCAGCTATCTACAAGAAACTTACCTCAGAAAAAAAGATGCACACAAACTGAAGGTGAAATGATGGAAGATGGTTTTTCAGACAAATGGAAATGAAAAAAAAAGCTGGGGTTGCAATACTTATATCTGACAAATTAGATCTCAAAGTGAAGGATATAACGAGAGATAAGGAAGGCCACTTCATAATACTAAAGCGAGTAATCCAACAAGAAGAAATAACTCTGGTAAACTTAAACGCACCCAATACAGCAGCACCCAAATACATAAAAATACTGCTGGGCGATATCAAGGGTCACACTGACAGCAATACAATCATAGTAGGAGACTTTAATACCCCACTATCACCACTGGACAAATCGTTTAAACAAAATATAAGCAAAGAAACATCAATCCTCAATGACTCACTAGACCAGATAGAATTAGCTGACATCTTCAGAACATTTCACCCAAGGCCACAGAATATACATTCTTCTCAAGTGCACATGGGTCATTTTCAAAGATAGACCATATGTTGGGTCATAAGAAAAGTCTCTTCAAATTCAAGAAGATAGAAATCATATCCAGCATTTTCTCAGATCACAGTGGCATAAAACTGGAAATCAACTACAATAAAAACAATACAAAGAAATCATACACATGGAGACTAAACAGCATGCTATTAAACAATGACTGGGTAACCAGAAAAATCAAAGAAGAAATAAAAAACATCATGGCAACAAATGACAATTATAACACAAAAATACTAAATTTATGGGACATAGTGAAAGTATTCTTGAGAGGGATGTTCATAGCTCTACAAGCCTACAGCAAAAAACAAGAACCAATGGTAATAAATTACCTAACCCTATAACTCAAATAACTAGAAACAGAGCAACAAAAAAAGCCCATTATAAGCAGAAGGAAAAAAATAGTAAATATCAGAGTGGAGATAAATGAGAGAGACCAAAGAAACAATTCAAAAGATCAACAAAACCAAGAGCTGGTTCTTTGAAAGGATAAACTAGATTGATGGACCTCTAGCCAGGCTCAACAAGAAGCAAAGAGAGAGGACCCAAATAAACAAAATCAGAAATGAAAGAGGAGAAACAACAACAGACCTCTCGGAAATACAAAGGATTGTTAAAAAATACTATGAAGAACTCTATTCCAAAAAACTGGACAACCTGAAGGAAATGGACATATTCCTGGAAAAATATATCCTTCCAAAACTCACTCAGGAAGAATCTAAACATCTCAATATGCTTATAATTATGCAAGTAATTGAATCAATCACTAAAAAGCTTCCAGCAAACAAAAGCCTGGGACCAGATGGCTACACAGGAAAGTTTTAATTCAAGGAAGAAATAAAACCTATCCTCCTTAAACTATTCCAAAAAATTCAAGAAGAAGGAACACTTCCAAACACTTTCTATGAAGCCAGCATCACCCTAATACCAAAACTATATAAAGACAACACAATGCAAGAGAATTACAGGCCAATATCCCTCATGAACATAGATGCCAAAATCTCAACAAAATTCTAGCAAATCGGATCCAGCAGAAAGATCATACACGATGACCAAGTAGGATTTTTCCCAGGAATGCAAGGATGGTACAATATCCACAAGTCAATAAACATGATACATCACATAAACAAATTGAGAGATAAAAATCACATAGTAATGTCAATTGATGCAGAAAAACCACATGACAAAATCCAACAACCTTTCTTGATAAAAACTCAGCAATGTGGGAATAGAAGGTTCATACCTCAACATCATAAAAGCCATATATGATAAACCCACAGCTAACATCATACTCAATGGGCAAAAACTAAAACCATTTCCCCTAAGAACAGGAACAAGACAGGGATGCCCACTCTCACCTCTCCTGTTTGACATAGTATTGGAAGTATTAGTCATTGCAATTAGACAAGAAGAAGAAATAAAAGGCATCCAAATTGAAAAAGAAGAAGTAAAGATGCCCTTATTTGCAGATGACACGATACTATACATAAAAAAAGACTCCATCCAAAAACTAATAGACTTAATAAATGAATTCAGCAATATAGTAGGATACAAAATTAATGCCCAGAAATTTATGGCATTTCTATTCATTAATAGTGAACTTACAGAAAGAGAGATTTAAAAAGCAATCCCATTTACTATCTTACCAAAAAAATTAAGATACCTAAGAATAAACTTAAATAAGGCGGTAAAAGAACTATATGCAGAAAACTACAGGACACCGAAAAAAGAGATAGAGGAAGACGTAAACATATGGAAGAGCACACCATGCTCATGGATTGAGAGAATCAACATCATTAAAATGTCCCCACTACCCAAAGCAATCTACAGATTCAATGCACTACCCATGAAAATATCAACAACATATTTCACAGACCTAGTAAGAACTCTCCAAAGATTCATCTGGAACAAAAAAGACCCCGAATAGCTATAGCAATCCTGAGTAAAAAGAATAAAGTAGATGAAATCTCAATACCAGATTTCCAGCTGTATTACAAAGCCACTATTCTCAAAACAGCCTGGTACTGGCACAGGAACAGACACATAGATCAATGGAATAGAATAGAGAATCCAGATATTGACCCAAACCACTATGCTCAATTAATATTTGACAAAGGAGGCATGAACATACAGTGGAGTCAAGACAGTCTCTTCAATAAATGATGTTGGGGAAATTGGAGAGATACATGGATAAAATGAAACTAGACCACCAACTTACACCATACACAAAAATAAACTCTAAATGGATACAGGGTTTAAACATAAGATGGGAAACCATAAAAATACTAGAGGAATCCACAGGCAGCACAATCACAGACATATGCTGAAAGAACTTCTTCACTGATACTGCTCCAAAGGCAATGGAAGCTAAAAAAGAAAATGAAAAAAAATGGGACTACATCAAAATAAAGAGCTTTTGCACAGCAAAAGAAACCATCAACAAAACAACATGAAAGCCCTCTGTATGGGAGAACATATTTTCAAATGTTATCACTGATAAAGGTTTAATCTCCAACATCTACAGCCAACTTATACAACTTAATAAAAGGAAGATAAGTGATCCAATAAAAAAAATGGGCAAAGGACCTAAATAGAACCTTTTGGAAAGAAGACAGAAGGAAGGCCAAGAGAAACATGAAAACATGCTCAAAATCACTAAGTATCTGAGAAATGCAAATCAAAATGACAATGTGATACCATCTCACACCTGTCAGAATGGCAATCATCAACAAATCAACAAACGACAATTTTTGTGGAGGATGCGAAGAAAAAGGAGCCTCGTGCACTGCTAGAGGGAATGTAGACTGGTGCAGCCACTGTGGAGAACAGTATGGAGTTTCCTCCAAAAACTAAAAATGGAACTCCCATTTGACCCAGCAATCCCACTCTTAGGAATATATCCTAAGAAACTAGAAACACCTATCAGAAAGGATTTATACACCCCTATATTCATAGCAGCACAATTTACAATAGCTACAATTTGGAAACAGCCTAGGTGCCTGTCAGCAGGTGAGTGGATCAGAAAACTATGGTACATCTACACAATGGAATAGTATGCTTCCATAAAAATGAAGGAATTCTTACTATTTGCAGCAACCTGGATGGAACAGGAGAGCATTATGCTAAGTGAAATAATCCAGTCAATGAAAGAAAATTACCACATGATCTCACTAATTTATGGATAATAAGCAACATTATAAACTGATGAACAAAAAGATAGATACAGAGGCCGTAAAGCATCAAACAGACTGTCATGTTACAGCGGGAAGGTTAGGGAGAGTTGGGGTAGATAAGAGATCAACCAAAGGACTAGTATGCATGCATATAAGCATAACCAATGAATGCTATACACGAGGGTTTAGGGTATGCATGCGAATGTGGGGGCAGTGGGAAAATATGTATACATGTAATACATTAATAAAATTTTTTTTTAAAGTAAAAACAAAAAATCTTTTTTCAAAAAAAGGGAGGAAATCCTGCCATTTGCAACAACATGGATGAACCAGAAGGGCAACATGCTAAGTAAAATAGGCCAGATAGAGGAAGACAAATATAACATGATTTTGCTTATATGTATAATCTAAAAAAAATTAAAAATCAACATATATTAACAGAAAATAAAATGGTAGTTACAAGAGGATGGGAATAGGGGAAAGAGGGAGATATTGAGCAAATGGTACAAACTTTCAGTTATAATATAACTATGTTCTGGACACTTAATGTACTACATGGTAAGTATTATAATACAAATGCTCCTTGACTTACAATGGGATTACATTCTAATAAACTCATTGTAAGTTGAAAATATCATACATCAAAAATGCATTTAGTACATCTATCCTACTATACATCATAGTTTAAACTAGCCTACCTTAAACATGCTCAGAATACTTACATTATCTTCCAGTTGGGCAAAATCATCTAACTTAATGAATATACTGGAATATTGATTGGTCATTATCACTTGACTGACTGGGAACTGTAGCTTGCTATTGCTGTCCAGCATCATGAGAGAGCATAATGCCACATATTGCTAGTCCAAGAAAAGATAAAAATTCAAAGTATGGTTTCTACTGAATTCATATTGCACTCATACCATTGTAAAGTCAAAAAAAATCATAAGTGGAAACATTGTAAGTCAGGGACCATCTATACTGTTTTGTGCACTTGAAATTTGCTAACAGTAGATCTGAAGTGTTCTCACCACACCCAAAATATTGTAAATATGGGAGATGATAATATGTTAATTAAATAGTGGTAATCATTTCACAGTGTATACATAGGTCAAAACATCATATTGTATACCTTAAATGTATAGAATTTTTATTGGTCAAAAATAAAAAAAACAAAATATAAGAAACTGTGGGGGCAGTATACAGGAACTTTCTGCACTATCTGTTCAATTTTTCTATAAACCTAAAACTCCTCTAAAAATTCTATTGATTTTTAAAAGTTGTACAAAAAGAGAGGGGGGGGATTGTGGTAGACTTATATTGGTGACTCCCAATGAATCACTTCTTCCAGTGTGTATGCCCTTATGTAGGTCCCTCCCACATTGACTCTAGGTTTGACCTATGACTTGTTTTAGTCAATGGTATATTATTAGCAAGCATAATACAAATAGAGGCAGAATGCTCCTTCTTAGAGCTCAGCCGCCATGCTATAACAAGGCCTGGATTAATCCTACTGGAGAGAGAAAGAGGCTACTTAAAAGGCACTGATAGATAAGACAGAGAAACACATAGAGGGGAACCAGGCACCCCCTGCTTCACCAGAGTAATCCCAAAAAAAATATCACTTGAATAGAAGATTCTCCCAGACAAGCAACACTATTATAAGAAATAATAAATTACTGTTATTTCAAGGCACTAAAATTTGGGGTAGTTTACTATGTAGCAATAACTAAATGAAACTAGAAACTCTCCTTAAAAAACAACAACTGGAAAAACTGAGTTCTTAATAGCATTTGCAAAATGGTGGGATGTGAGCATAGAATGCATCTTAGGCTCTTCTCTGTGTGGAACCAGCTTGTTATAACAGGGAAGAAACCAAGCTGTTTATCTCATTAGCAAGCAATAGAGATTGGAAATCCCTTATCATTAATAGTAATTCTCTGCGTTTATATAAATGATTCACAGATAGCAAGTTGCTTTCCTATGAACCCCATACTTGGTGTACTCTTGGCGGTCAGAATAATAATTTTAGAACTGATGCAATGTAGTGTCATAACTTATTCCTGAGAAAAATTAATATGAACATCATATTTCAGAATAATTTTTCCATTAACCATATATAAAATCATTTACAGCAAAGAATCTTGGAATTTATACAAGCCAACTTGTAATGCAGGTGGAAGATACCAAGAAAAGTGATAAGTATCTAAGAGATGTGGCTGACCACAAGATTTATCATCTAATTATATATAGTTAAAGAAAAGTAAAAATGGTTTTGCATTTGCTTTCTATTACTGCTATAACAGATTATCACAATTTAAAACAACTCAAAAGTATTATGCTACAATTGTGCAGGTGAAAAGTCTGACATGTCTCATGGGGCTAAAATCAAGGTGTCAGAAAAGCTGCATTTATTTTTGTAGGTTCTAGAGGAGAATTCTTTTCCTTTCTTTTTCCAGCTTCTAGAGGCCACCCATATTCCTTGCCTCATGACCCTCTTCCTCCATTTTCAAAATAAGCAGCTTTATATTCCTCTGAGCCTTTCATTCTTAGTCACACCTGCCTATGACTCTCTCTGACTCCCTTTTCCACTTTTAAGCACTCTATGATCACATTGGGCCCGTCCTATAATCCAAGTGATTCTCCCCATCTCAAGGTCACCTGATTAGCCACACTAATTTCTTAATTCCTGTAACATTAATTCTCCACTGCCTTGAAACTTGACATATTCACATATATTGGGGGATTAGCATGTGGGCATCTTTAGAGGTTTCAGAGCATTATTCTGCCTACCACAAGCGTTAGGGGTTAGAAATTGGGAGTTCACAAGGATGGTAGTGCCACTGATGATGATGGATAAGATGAGAGGAATCTATTTAGATGGTAAGACAAGAAAGTTTTTGCCAAACTGTAGTATCCAAATGACAATGGTTCCTGGAGCTGTTGGTCTTGAGGATCTGAATCCCGGGAACACATTATGATTAGGGACATGATCTTAGGGAAACTTAGATCTGGAGGTAAAGTCTGAAAGCCCTTAATCCACTGATCTCCTAGTCATTGTAGAATGATAATAACAAAAGGATGAGAAGGCCTAATCATGTTCAATATGGGACAAACACTCATTTTTAAAGAAATGAAAGGAAACAAGGAAAGGCCTAGAGGGTCTGAAGATGGTGCAACAAAATTCCAAAGAGGACCATTTAACTGGTCCTCTCAACCACATCTGTGGCCCAGATGTTTCATGTAACCAGAGCACATGCCCACACCAAAAAGTCGACATTATATGCTCCATGTGGTCTGTGGCCAATGTAAAAGTGTGTAGGAACCAGTCCACATGGCAAACCAAGTTTGTTATTTGTGTCACATCAAAGCCAGAGCCCCAATGAATTACTGCCCTCTGAGGTCATTTAATTATGATTAAGTGAACTAAGAAACAGTGTAAATGGCATTTTATACTCCAGCGAATTAAGGTATGAGATGTAGCCGAAGTGAATAAGATTTATGGCCCAAACTCATGCAACCTTACAATAATTTCATGACACTTTTACTATGAGGCAAATGATGCCAGCTCTTGAAATAATTACAAGTATATACCAACTCCAAGGGTGGACTTCAGGCATTTATGGGAAACCAGAAGACAGAGGGAGGAGAAGATTTCTTTGTGACTAATTTACTCTGGTTAGTAGCAGCCATTTCTTTTACCTGCAGCAGTCTTAATTAGGGTGGGAAGACTGACCCTGAGCAGCCAGGGTCATACCACATCACACATGAGGAGTCAGGTTCTACCCAAATGAGAAATGCTTCATAGATAAGTAGTTTTTCAAATTCCCAGGCTCACATGCCACAGCCCCCTGCAGATACCTTTGTGCCTTTGATATGACTTTAGTCTGGGTAACCATCATTGGAGGCAAGGGATGACTTTGCATAGATCCCAACGGTACTAGAAGAGTGAGAAGTGGATTAGGAAGAATGTGCCCTGCTTAACTTGGGTATTTTGTTTCCTGGTCTTCTGTTACTTCTGCTTCTTCGGGTTTATGTAACAATTGGGATCTTCATGACTTCTAATTTTGCATTGCATCTCAGGGATTCTGATGTCACCTTCCCCATACAATGGGGGGCTCATAATCACATAATTTAAATTGGCACAGAATTTTTTCCTTGCTGCTCCTGACACTCATGCCAGTGCCTGATTATAACAAGCATAAAGAAAACATAGAGAAGAAAGAAAAAAAGAAAACAAAATGTTGTTAACCTAAATCATTGAATAAATATGTTTTATTCATCATGTGATGAGTTGAAAAATTTGGCTATTGCACTTGTCTCCAGCTAATCTCCACATCTTTAATCTCACCCCACTCTAATCCAGTCTCCCTCTGTGAACTAAATAATCTTTTAAACAAAAAATCATTTTAATTTTTTATTGCAATGGTAAATGGGATTGCTTGTTTAGTTTCCTTTTCTGAGAAATCATTATTGGTATATAATCAAGTCATTGATTTTTGGGTGTTGTTTTTTGGTAGAGTCTTTAGGGTTCTCTGTGTGTGATATCATGTCATCTATGAATAATAAAAGTTTACTTCCTCCTTTCAAATTTGGATGCCTTTTATTTCTTCTTCTTATCTGATTACCGTGGCTAGGACTTCCAGTAATATGTTTAATAAGAGTGATGAAAGCTGACATCCTTGTCTTGTCCCTGTTTTTAGGGGAAATGGGTTTTAGTTTTTGCCCATTGAGTATAATGTTCACTGTAGGTTTGTCATATATGGCCTTTATCATGTTGAAATATGCTCCCTCTATTCCCACTTTGCTGAGAGCTTTTATGAAGAATGAGTGGTAGATTTTGTCTAATGCTTTTTCTGCAGCTATTGATGTGATCATGTGATTTTTGTCTTTCAATTTGTTTATGTAATGTATCATGTTTATTGATTTGCAAATATTGCATCAGCCTTGCATCCCTGGAATACCTTGGTCATGGTGTATGATCTTTTTTTAAAATATATTTTATTGATTTTTTATGGAGAGTAAGGAAGAGGGATAGAAATTTAGAAACATTGATGAGAGACATCGATCAGCTGCCTCCTGGACGCCCCCCACTGGGGATATGCCCGCAACTAAGATACATGCCCTTGACTGGAATCGAACCTGTGTCCTTTTAGCCCACAGGCCGACACTCTATCCACTGAGCCAAATTGTTTCGGATATGGTCTTTTTAATATATTGCTGAATCCAATTAGCTAATATTTTGTTGATGATTTTAACATCTATGCTCATCAGGAATATTGGTCTGTAATTCTCTTTTTTGTACTGTCTTTACCTGGTTTTGGAACAGGATAATGTTTGCCTCTTACAAAGAGCTTGGAAATGTCCTTTCCTCTTAGACTTTTTGGAATAGGTTGAGGAGTGTAGGTATTAGTTCTTCTTTGAATGTTTGGTAAAACTCCCCTGTGAAGCCATTCAGACCTAGGCTTTTGTTTGGTGGGAGTTTTTTTATTACTGCTTCTACTTCATCAGTTGTTATTGGCCTATTCAGATTTTCTTAATCTTCCTGATTCAATTTTGGGAAATAGTGTTTTTCTAGGAATTTTTCCATTTCATCCTCATTTTTCAGCTTGTTGGTATATAGTTGTACATAGTGTTTCCATGCAAACCTTAGTATTTCTGTGGTGTCTGTGTTTACTTTTCTACTTTCATTTCTGATTTTATTTATTTGGGTCCTCTCTCTTTGTTTCTTGATGAGTCTGTCTAATGGTTCAATCAATCTTGTTTATTCTTTCAAAGAACAAACTCTTGGTTCCATTGACTTGTTGTTGTTGTTGTTGTTGTTGTTGTTGTGTGTGTGTGTGTGTGTGTGTGTGTGTGTTTGTCTCTATGTCATTTATTTCTGCTCTAATCTTTATTTCCTTCCTTCGACTTACTCTGGGCTTTTTTTGTTGTTCACTTTCTAGTTCTATAAGTTGTAGAGTTAAATAGTTTATTGTTGGTTTTTCTTGTTTTTAATGTAGGCCTGTAGTGCTATGAACTTCCTTTCTCAGGACTGCTTTTGCTGTATTTATTTTCATTTCCTTCGAGTAAGTTTTTTTTTTCTGTCTTGATCTTGTTGGTAACGCATTCATTGATTAATAACATGCCAATTATTCTCATATGTTTGAATGTTTTGGGGTGTTTTAACTGTAGTTGATTTCAAATTTTATTCCACTGTGATCTGAGATGTTTGATATGATTTCAATCTTCTTGAACTTGTAGAGAGTTATTTTGCATCCTAACATGTGGTATCTTTGAGGATGATCAATATGCACTGGAGAAAAATGTATATTATGCAACTTTGGGGTGAAATGTTCTATAAGTGTCAATTGAATCCATCTGATCTAGTGTGTTCCTAAAAGTCACTGATTGCTTATTTTTTGTCTGGAAGATATATCCAGTTAAGTCAGTGGGGTGTTAAAGTCCCCTACTATAATTATTGTTGTGTATCTCTCCCTTAATGTCCTCTAGAAATATATATATATATACACACACACACACACACACACACACACACACACACACACACACTCTAGAGGCCCAGTGCACAAAATTCATGCACTGGGGAGAGGGTGTCCCTCGGCTCAGCCTGTACCCTCTTCAATCTGGGACCACTTGGGGAATGTCTATCAGTTTAGGCCCTGTGGGATGGGGCCTAAACTGGCAGTCAGACATCCATCTCACAATCTGGGACTGCTGGCTCCCAACCACTCAAACCATTTCTGCCTGCCAGCTAGATCACCCCCTAACCACTCCCTGCCAGCCTGATTGACATCTAAATGCTCCCCTGCCAGCCTGATTGCTCTCAATTACCTTCCCCTGCTGGCCCGGTCACCCCCAACTGCCCTCCCCTGCTAGCCCGGTTGCCACCAACTGCCATCCCCTGCATGCCCAGTTGCCCCAACTTCCCTCCCCTGCCAACCTGGTTGCCCCCGACTGCCCTTCCCTGCCAGCCCGGTTGCCCCAACTGCCCTCCCCTGCAGGACCGGTCACCCCCAATTACCCTTCCCTGCAGGCCTGGTACCCCCAACTGCCTTCCCTCCCCTGAAGAGCCAGTCACCCCCAACTGCCTTTTTTGTGGGCCCAGTTGCCCAACTGCCCTCCCCTGCTGGCCTGGTCATCCCTAACTGCCCTCCTTTGCTGGCCATATTGTGACAGTCATCTTGTGAATGCATGGGGGCAGCCATCTTGTGAGAGGGTGTGACAGTCAATTTGCATATTATCTCTTTATTATATAGAATATATATGTTATGAAAACCTCTTGGCCGTCACACCATCCCAACCAAAGACTGGTCAGGAGGAGGCTGCATGTGCAGCGAGGCCTGCACAGGTGGGCAGAGACTTGACTCTAGGAGTCAGTCTGGGTTGCACTGGCGTGGCAGGTCTGAGTCTCATGCAATTTCATGCACTGGGCCTCTAGTATGTGTGTGTGTGTGTGTGTGTGTGTGTGTGTGTGTGTGTGTGTGTGTGTGTATTTTAGAGAGATTAATCCAACAAGAGGACATAACTCTAGTAAATATATATGCAACCAATATGGGAGTTATGTCCTCTTGTTCAATCAATCCCTTTAGTATTATGTAGAGACCTTTGTTGTCTTTTGTGATGGTCTTCATTTTGATGGCAATTTTGTTGGATCTGAATATTGCTACACCAGCTTTTTTCTTTTCCATTTGCATGGAAAATGTTTTTTGCATCCCTTCATTCTCATCCTCTGTGTTTCTTTTTTTCTGTGTGAGTTTCTTGTAGAAAGCATATAGTTGGGTCATGTTTTTATATCCATTCAGCTACCTTATGCCTATTGATTAGAGCCTTTAATCCATTTATATTTAAATATATTATTGATAGGTACATATTTATTGCCATTTTAATTCTGTATGTCTAAGTTTTTCTATTTCTTCTCATTACAGCACTTTCTTTTTTTTATTAATTTTTTATACATATCTCCCCATTGCCACCCCCTCCCTCCCAGGCATAACCCAACCCCCCAGTGTCTATGTTCATTGGTTATGCTTATATGCATGCATACAAATCTTTGATTGATCTCTTATCTACCTCACCTAACTTTAATCTTCCAGCTGTAATTTCACAGTCTGTTTGAAGCTTTACTGCCTCTGTATCTATCCTTTTGTTCATCAGTTATTAATGTTCTTGTTATCCACAAATGGTGAGATCATATGATGCTTCTCCTTCATTGACTGGCTTATTTCACTAACCATAAGGCTCTCCAGTTCCAACCAGGTTGGTGCAAATGGTAAGAACTCCTTTTTAATGGCAGCATAGAATTCCATTGTGTAGATATACCACAGTATTCTGATCCACTCATCTGCTGACGAGCACCTAGGCTGTTGACAAATTGTAGCTATTGTAAAATGTGATGCTATGAACATAGGGGTGCATAAGTCTTTCTGATTGGTGTTTGTGATTTCTTAGGATAAATTCCTAAGAGTGGGATTACAGGGTCAAATGGGAGATCCATTTTTAGTTTTTTGAGGAAACTCCATACTGTTCTCCACAGTGGCTGCACCAGTCTTCATTCCCACCAACAGTGCACAAAGGTTCCTTTTTCTTTGCATCCTCGCCAACACTTGTCATTTGTTAATTTGTTGTTGATTGCCATTCTGACCAGTGAAAGATTGTATTGTATTGTCATTTTGATTTGCATATCTCGGATGATTAGTGATTTTGAACATGTTTTCATGTGTCCCTTGGCCTTCCTTCTGTCATCTTTCGAAAAGGTTCTATTTAGGTCCATTGCCCATTTTTTTATTGGATCGTTTATCTTCCTTTTATTAAGTTGTATAAGTTGGCTATAGATGTTGGAGATTAAACCTTTATCAGTCATAACATTTGCAAATATGTTCTCCCATGCATTGATCTTTCTTGTTGTTTTGTTGATGGTTTCTTTTGCTGTGCAAAAGCTTTTTATTTTGATGTAGTCCCATTTGTTTACTTTTTCTTTAGCTTCAATTGCCTTTGGAGCAGTATCAGTGAATAAGTTCTTTTGGCATATATCTGAGATTGTACTGCCTGTGGATTCCTCTAGTATCTTTATGGTTTCGGGTCTAATGTTTAAGTCCTGTATCCATTTTGAGTTTATTTTTGTATTTGGTGTAAGTTTTTTTTTTTTTGCATGTATCTGTCCAATTTTCCCAACACCATTTATTGAAGAGGCTATCTTGACTCCATTGAATGTTCATACCTCCTTTGTCAAATATTAGTTGAGCATAGTGGTTTGGGTGGATATTTGGATTCTGTATTCTATTCCATTGGTCTATATGCCTGTTCTTGTGCCAGTACCAGGCTGTTTTGAGAACAGTTGCTTTGTAATATAGCTTGAAATCTGGTATTGAGATCCCACCTACTTTATTTTTCTTTCTCAGAATTGCTGTAGCATTCGTGGTTTCTTTTCTTCCAGATGAATCTATGAAGAATTCTTTCTAGGTCTGTGAAATATGTCATTGGTATTTTAATGGGTAGTGCATTGAATCTATACATTGCTTTGGGTAGTATGGACATTTTAATGATGGTGATTCTCCCAATCCATGAGCATGGTATGTTCTTCCATCTGTTAACATCTTCCTCTATCTCTTTTTTCAGTGTCCTGTAGTTTTCTACATATAGGTCTTTTACCTCTTTAGTTAGGTTTATTCCTAGATATCTTAATTTTTTTCGTGCGATGGTAAATGGGATTGCTTTTTTAGTCTCTCTTTCTGTAATTTCACTATTAGTGTATAGAAATGCCACAGGCTTCTTAGCATTAATTTGTATCCTACTACATTGCCAAATTCATTAATAAGTCAATTAGTTTTGGAATGGAGTCCTTCGGCTTTTTTATGTACAATATCATGTCATCTGCAAATAAGGACAGCTTTACTTCTTCTTTTCCAATTTGGATGCCTCTTACTTCTTCTTGTCTAATTGCAATGGCTAACACTTATAGTACTATGTCAAACAGGAAAGGTCAGAGTGGGCATCCCTGTCTTTTTCCTGTTCTTAGGGGAAATGGTTTTAGTTTTTGCCCATTGAGTATGATGTTAGCTGTGGGTTTATCATATATGGCTTTTATGATGTTGAGGTATGCTCCTTCTATTCCCGCTTTGCTGAGAGTTTTTATCAAAAAAGGTGTTCTATTTTGTCAAATTCTTTTTCTGCATCAATTGATATGACTATGTGATTTTTATCTCTCAATTTGTTTATGTGATGTATCACATTTATTGATTTGTGGATATTGTACCATCCTTGAATTCCTGGGATGAATCCTACTTGGTCATGGTGTATGATCTTTCTGACGTACTGCTGGATCCGATTTGCTGGAATTTTGTCGAGGATTTTGGCATCTATGTTCATGAGAGATATTGACCTATAATTCACTTTCTTTGTCTTGTCTTTATCTGGTTTTGTTATTAGCGTGATGCTCATTTCATAGAAGGGGTTTGGAAGTGTTCCTTCTTCTTGAATGTTTTTGAATAAGTCTGAGGAGGATAGGTTTTAATTCTTCCTTAAATGTTTGCTAAAACTATCCTGTGTAGCCATCTGGTCTCGGGCTTTTGTTTCCTGGAAACTTTTTGATGACTGCTTCAATTTCTTCCATAGTTATTGGACTATTGAGATGTTTAGATTCCTCCTCATTGAGTTTTGGAAGGTTATATTTTTCTAGAAATATGTCTATTACTTGCTGGTTGTCTAATTTGTTGGAATAGAGTTGTTCATAGTATTTTTTAACAATCTTTTGTATTTCCACAGGGTCTGTTGTTATTTCTCCTCTTTCATTTCTGATTTTGTTTATTTGAGTATTCTCTCTTTGCTTCTTGGTGAGCCTGGCTAGAGGTCCATCAATCTTGTTTATCCTTTCAAGGAACCAGCTCTTGGTGTGGTTGATCTTTTGAATTGTTTCTTTGGTCTCCAAGTTGTTTATCTCCACTCTGATCTTCACTATTTCCTTCCTTCTGCTTACACTGGGATTTTCTTGTAGCTCCCCTTCTAGCTGTTTGAGTTGTAGGGTTAGGTAATTTATTACCATTGTTTCCTGTTTTTTGCAGTAGGCTTGTAGGGCTATGAACTTCCCTCTCAAGACTGCATTCACTGCGTCCCATAAATTTTGTATTGTTGTGTTGTCATTGTCATTTGTTGCCATGATGTTTTTTATTTCTTCCTTGATCTCTCTGATTACCCAGCCATTGTTTAATAGCATGCTGTTTAGTCTCCATGTGTTTGATTTTTTTCTATTGGTTTTATTATAGTTGATTTTCAGTTTTATGCCACTGTGGTCTGAGAAAATGCTTGATAGATTTCTATCTTCTTGAATTTGAAGAGAATTTTCTTATGACCCAATATATGATCTATCTTTGAAAATGACCCATGTGCACTGGGGAAGAATGTATATTCTGTGGCTTTGGGGTGAAATGTTTTGAAGATGTCAATTAATTCCATCTTGTCTAGTGTGTCTTTAGGATTGATGTTTCTTTTCTGATTTTTTGTTTACAGGATTTGTAAAATGGTGACAATGGGGTATTAAAGTCTCCTACTATGATTGTGTTGCTGTCAATCTCTACCTTAATATCCTCCAAGAGTTTTTTTATGTATTTAGGTGCTCCTATATTGGGTGCGTATATGTTTACCAGAGTTATTTCTTCTTGTTGGATTGTTCCCTTTACTATTATGAAGTGGCCTTCTTTATCTCTTATTTTGTCCTTCACTTTGACATCTAATTTGTCAGATATAAGTATTGCAACCGCAGCTTTTTTTCATTTCCATTTGCCTGAAATACCATCTTCCATCCCTTCACCCTCAATCTATGTGCATCTGTTTTCCTGAGGTGGGTTTGTTTCAGACAGCAGATATATGGATCGTGTTTTCTTATCCAATCCGTTACCCTATGTCTTTTGATTGGAGCATTTAATCTGTTTACATTTAAAGTTATTATTGATAAGTACTTATCAGTTGCCATTTTTAGTCCTTACCCTCGAGTTCCTTCTTCACTTCCTCTATCTTTTTATTACAGCAGACCCTTCAACATTTCTTGCATTGCTGGTTTGGTGGTAATATATTCCCTTAGTCTTTTTTTTTGTCTGTGAAGCTTCTGATTTCACCTTCAATTTTGATTGAGAGTCTTGCAGGGTCCGGTATTCTTGGATCCAGACCCTTCCTTTGCATGACTTTGTATATTTCATTCCATTCCCTTCTGGCCTGATGAGTTTCTGTTGAGAAATCAGTAGCTAGTCTTATGGGGGTTCCGTTGTAGGTAACTTTCTGTTTCTCTCTGGCTGCTTGTAAGATTCTTACTTCGTCATCGGTGTTTGCCAATTTAATTATAATGTGCCTCGGTGTCGGTTTGTTGGGGTTAATTTTGCTTGGGACTCTGTGAGCTTCTTGGATTTGTGTGGGTTTTTTCTTTCCTATATTGGGGAAATTTTCTGTCATTATTTCTTCAAACAGGTTCTCTAATCCTTGTTCTGTTTCCACTCTTTCTGGAACCCCAATTATGCGGATGTTGAGGGAAAAGAGAAGTAAAAAACAAAGCAAGCAAAAAGCAAAATAAAACAAGTAGAATACACTAAAACAATCTCACAAAAAAAGTTCAAAAAATCAATAAAATCACTGTTCAGAGAAATCTTAACAAAAGGACATAGAGAAAAAACAACTTTTTGGCTAGTGAAGACAAGAAGAGAGAGGTTTGTATGGACTTGTAGTTGGAAAAGGGAAAGAGAAACAAGACCACAAAATGGAGAAAGTTAGGAGGAAAGTGTTGGCATAAAGGTAGAGTTGAGTTGGAGTAAAATTATGCTAAAGGAAAGATGAAAATAGAATGTAGAACTCTAATCCCGAAGTCAAATAAAGAGAAAACAAAATGACACTTGTTTTTTTCCAAAAAAAGTAAAATATGATTAGTAATTAATAATACTAGTTGAAAACAAAAATGTAATAATTTAAAAGGTAAAATCAATTGAGGGGGAAAGAAAAAAAATAGTCTTTTAATTAAAATATGTAGAAATGAAAGATAAAAAAATTTTAAAAAGAAAACAAAAATAGAATGGTCCTTCACTTCCACTATTATTCTGCTTGGCACTCCTGTTTCCCAGTAGGGAAGGTATTGCAGTTCCCTTTGTTCCACTGTTGTGTTTTAATCTCTTTATTCTTTTGTGGTTATGGGACAGTCAATTTGTGTGTCATCCACTGAGTGGCAGTGTTTCGGAATTGATCTCTGAGACAAAGCACAGGACCTCTCTAGGCTGTGCTCAGATCCTGCTACTCTGTGGTTCTCAAAGGCGGTTTGTGGGGATTTTGCAGCCAGAACACTGTAATAACTCCCAGGCGGTCCCTCTGCCTCAGATAAAAAATGAGTCGTTTTCCAGAGCTCCCCTCTGTCAACAGCTCAGAGAGTTTGCCTCCACACTTAGGGATCACGTTCTTCCCACCTCCACGGACCTCTCCAGAGGCAGCTTTCCCGCACCCCGGCTCCCACAGTGTGCGTTTCTCAGTTCTGAGGGGCAGGAGACCTCACCTTATCCCAGGCGAAATCTGACCTTTCTGTGTGCCTTGTGGATCTCTGAATCCACCGCGTGTCTGTGCCAATTGGAGAGCGGTGTTCTGGGTCTATGGCTGTTTGGTGAGTGTTTCAGCCAGCCGCAGCTTTCAGACTGCCGCAGAGATCCACCACCCTCTGCAAGATGGCACGGTCTCCGCGTACGCGCTGGTGGCTCCGGCCCACAAAAACCCCGTGGCAGTGGGGCTGCCTGGCCAGGAGAGCCCCCTCCAGCAGTTCCCCGCCTTCTCCTGGAGGATAACTGACTATTAACTTGCCAAGAAACACTCCCCGTGCGACTCTCAGCTACTCTCTCCCTCTGCCTAGCGACAAAGCTCCAGATGCGTCCGTCTATTCTGCCGCCATTTTTCTATCCCTCCAAAATCCTTTTGATTCCCAAACCGGCAAGAGGATGTATGAACTCTTTTTTTTCCTTTTTTATATAAATTAAATCTTTATTATTCAAATTATTACATTTGTTTCTTTTTTTTTCCCCTCCATAACTCCCCTCCACCCAGCTCCCACCCTTCCCTCCACACTTACCTCCCTCACATTGACCTCATTCATAGGTGTATGACTTTTGTCCAGTCTCTCCCTGTACACCCCTCACCCCTTTCCCCCTGAGAATTATCAGTCCACTCCCTTTCTGTGCTCCTGATTCTAGTATATTCACCAGTTTATTCTGTTGATCAAATTTTTAATTCACTTAATTTTTAGATTCACTTGTTGATAGATATGTATTTGTTGTTCATAATTTTTTTATCTTTTACCTTTTTCTTCTTCCTCTTCTAAAAGAGTACCTTTCAGCATTTCATGTAATACTGGTTTGGAGTTGATGAACTCCTTTAGCTTTTTCTTATCTGTGAAGCTCTTTATCTGCCCTTCAATTCTGAATGATAGCTTTGCTGGATAGAGTATTCTTGGTTGTAGGTTCTTGCTATTCATCACGTTGAAAATTTCTTCTCACTCCCATCTGGCCTGCATCGTTTATGTTGAGTGATCCCTTGTAGGTAATGAACTGTTTTTCTCTTGCTGCTTTTAATATTCTCTCTTTGTCTTTTGTTCTTGGTATTTTAATTATGATGTGTCTTGGTGTAATCCTCTTTGGATTCCTTTTATTTGGGGTTCTGTGTGCTTCTTGGACTTGTAAGTCTATTTCTTTTACCAGATGTGGGAAGTTTTCAGTCATTATTTCTTGAAATAGGTTTTCAGTGTTTTGCTCTCTCTCTTCCTCTTGCACCCCCACAATTCTGATGTTGGTACACTTGAAGCTGTCCCAGAGGCTCCTTACATTATCTTCACATTTTTGGATTCTTCTCTCTTCTTGCTTTTCCAGTTGAGTGTTTTCTGATTGTTTATAGTTCACATTTTACTTGATCCTTGCCTTCCTCTAGTCTGCTGTTAGGTCTCTGTATAATATTTTTTATTTCAGTCAGTGTATGTTTAATTTCTAGTTGGTCCTTTCTATCTCTAGTTGGATCTTTTGCATCTCTAGTTGGTTCTTTTTCATCTCCTCTTGCGTCTCGCTAACTTTATCCAACTTTTCTAGGATATTCCTGAAAAACCTTATAAGCTTGGTTTTGAACTCTATATCCATCGTTTGTTTTTCTCCATTTCTATTGTTGGTCATCCCTTCCCTTGTTTCGGCATTTTCACTATGCCAGGAGAACTTCTGTGTTGGATTCAGCCTTATGATACCAGACTTGCAAAACTGCAAAAGCCTCTCTGTTGAGCTTGGGATGCGTGGAGTCTCAGGGCTTAAGGGAGTGCCTTGCCTTCCAGTCGGTCCTGCCCTACATGGCCCCTGAGTCTCACGTGACTGGGTAATCGCTGGAGTGGTCCCTGTGCGAGGGGCACTCTCTCCCAGTGCCTCTAGACTGCTGCCCCTCCGGGTCCCCTGCACTCTGGGACCATATGAGTCTGGGTCCCCAGGGTTTCGCTTGAAACTGTGGTTTAGTGGAGTTAGAAGTGGCACAGTTGAGTGGGTCTGTCTCCTGCCCACTCGTAAAAGCCAGCCCCACAATCAGCAGTCAGTCCTTTGTGCACAGTGCCTTGCGCGTCACCAGCCTTCTGATCTTTTCCACTCCCTTAAATTTCCATACACTTCTCCCTTTTCACAGTCCAAACTCTCCCCATATGAGTTTCAGCTGGATCTGGGGTTTAGTGTCGTAGAATAAGGGGTTCAATGGCGTTGAGAGTCTCCGTCTCCCTTCTGCCAGAGAAAGCCAGCCAGGTTCTCCGGCACCCACTCTCTCCACAAGTGTGTCTCCGTACCTCAGCTTTTTGCAGCTTCTCTGGGTCTCTACGAGCCCCTCTCTTTCCTTCTAGTTGTAGAATTTCCACTCAGCCACCTTTCCTGTGGTTCTGGATGATGTCCGTTCTGTCTTTTAGTTGTAGTTTTGAAATTGTTGTGTGAGGCAGCAGTGTGGGTGTTTACCTATTCCGCCATCTTGTATTCTCCTCTCATCACAGCAGTTTCTTTATCATTTTTTATAATGCTGGCTCTGTGGTGATGTACTCCTTTAGCCTTTTTTTTTTATCTGGGAAATCTTTATTTGATCATTTATTTTGAATGATAGCCTTGCTTGATATAGTAATCTTGGTTTCAGGTCCTTGCTTTCCATTACCTTGAATGATCCATGCTATTCCCTTCCAGCCTGTAGAGTTTCTGATAAGAAATCAGGTGTCACCATTACTGGAGCTCCTTTGTAGGTAACAGTTTGCTTTTCTCATGCTGTCTTTAAGATTCTTTCTTTGTCTTTAATTATGATGTGTCTAGGCATGTACTTGTTTGGGTTCTTCATGTGTGGAGTTATTTGTGACTCCTGGACTTCTGTGACTTTTTCCTTTAGTAGGTTAAGAAAGTTTTCTGTTATTATTTCTTCAAACATGTCCTCTATCCCTTTCTCCCCTTCTGCCTCTTCTGGCACACCTGCTTTTCAAATAATGTTATATTTTATGTTGTTCCACAGCTCACTTGAGATATCTTCTTGTTTTTTAGTTGTCTGTTTCTTTTTGGTTCTCTGATCGAGTGATTTTTCAACCCTGTCTTTTAATTCACTGATTTGATCTTTAGCTTCCCCTAATCTGCTGCATATTCCTTCTAATTTCATCTTTATTTGTGCTATGTCATTCATTAGTTCTGTTTTATAGTTACTATATCTTTTGTCATGCTGTTGAGCATCTTTACCATCATTATTCTGAACTTTGTAGCAGATAAATTTCTTATCTCCATTCCATTTGTCTCTTCTTCTGGAGAATTCTCTTATTCTTTCATTTGAGGGTTGTTTGTCTCCTCATTTTGGCTGCCTGTTTGGGTTTGTGCCTGTGTACTAAGTAGATCTGCTATGACTACCAATATCTAATGCAAGACAATGTCAGATGCTGCTTGTTACTGGCCCTGAGTACCCTATTAGAAGCTATTAGCAATCCATAACTTGTGGCTCACTCTCCTGTGGCTTGGTGTCTTTGGAAAGGACAAAGATATACACTAAGTTCTGCTTTTCATAGCTCCAGGACCTGAACAAGATCAGTCAAATACCCAAAGCCTCCAGAAAACTGCCTCTGTCTGCAGTCTGATTGTTATTCAGCATTAGTTAGCCTCTGGCTATCAACCACAGCGTGGGACAAGAAGTTTTCCAATCAAGTGGGACAATTGTTTCCCCCACCCCACTCCCCAGGCATAAGCTGCCTGGATTGTAAAGGTCCTCTGCAGTATGAGATGAGGGAATGACTCAAAACAGTTAACTGGGGTGGCTGTTTTCCAAGCTCTAATATCAAACCTCCAACCCTTGATTCTCCATACACAGCTCTAGTATACTCTGTCCTCCCTCTGCCAAAGACCAAGGTGAGTGGCCCTTTAAGAGGGTGCCTGCACTTCTAAGGCAGACAGCAATGCTGCTGCTTTTCACAACCAGATGTTGTTTGGGCACCTTCCTCAGTTTTGTTGCTCTGGGCTGGTGTCCAAGCATGGGGTTTAGACCCCAGAGTTCTCAGTGGGAACTGAGAACAGCTGAGATATGTCTCTGTAACTTCAGATGCTGCCTATGAGAGCCCAGCCAGCCTCTCACACCTTCACACTTCCTGTGTGGTCTCCACTTTTTGTCCTTGGTTATCAGGGTTCTCTCCAGCTAGTCTTCAGTTGATTATTCAGGATGGTGTTTCTGTACTTTAGTTGTAATTCCAGTTTGGTCCTGGAAGCATGTCAGTGTACCTTCTCCTTACTCTGCAGCCACATTGGCATCCTTCTGCTAATCCCTCCCTCCCCTTTTTTTTTTTTGCATTTTAGAGCTTTTTATTTTTATTTTATTTTTTTTAATTAAATCTTTATTATTCAGATTATTATATTTGTTTTTCTTTTTTCCCCTCCATAGCACCCCTCCACCCAGCTCCCACCCTTCCCTCCCTCCCGTTGACCTCATCCATAGGTGTATGATTTTTGTCCAGTCTCTCCCTGTATACCCCACACCCCTTTCCCCCTGAGAATTATCAGTCATGGGTGGGTCTGGAGCAGCAAGGCCTCCGCGGGCTCCGCAGTGAGTGACTCTTCAGTCTGCCGGCCGACGCTCTACCCACTGAGCACACCTTCTCCTGCTGCCACAGCGGCAGCACACACACGTGGGGGGGGCGGGGGGCCGCGGGGTCGCAGGGGTTAAGTGAACCAGCACCGGCGCTCGCTCCTGCAGTTCCGGCCAGGCCCGAGCCGCACCAGAAGCCCAGAGGGCAGGTGCCCTGGCGGCTCGAGAGCCGAGGACGCACCGCTCAGCCTCAGCCTCAGCGCGAGGGTCTTAGCGCCTCTGCCTCAATCTCAGCACAAGGGTCTCAGCGCCTCAGCCTCAGCACGAGGGTCTCA
>JAAGEH010000029.1:23229447-23250373 GCA_011751065.1 Lasiurus cinereus | reverse complement strand
GCCCCAGCCTCAGCACGAGGGTCCCAGCCTCAGCCCCAGCCTCAGCACGAGGGTCTCAGCGCCTTAGCCTCAGCACGAGGGTCTCAGCCTCAGCCCCAGCACGTGGGTCTCAGCCTCAGCCTCAGCCTATTCGGCTCAAAAATAGTACACACACACATACACACTTTTTTCTTCATACATGAATGCCATGTAGATTATATATAATCTATAGATTATATATAGAACATTACAGTGCATCAAAATTATGCAAATTCACAGACCCCATCACAGAGTTACAGTAAGTCTGGGAATCTGAATTTTTAGGAAGCAGCCTATGAAATTCTAATGCAGATAATCTGTGAACCATGCTTGAAGAATAACAGCCTACTGTAGCTATAGTGGATCATACTACAATTCTTCAAATGCACATGCTCTTTATCTTGTATTTGCTCATGTTGTTCCCTGTGCCTGGGATGCCTGTCCCCCATCTGATCACTGAGCTCATCTTTATTTATCCTTCACACCTATGCTTAACCCTCTTTTCCTCTGTAAAGCTTTCTTGAATCCCAGCCCATGCCAGGTGTCCCTCCTATATTCTTTCTTAGCTCTCCACTTCTCTTATAGCACTTAAGTGATTACCTGTCAGAGGCAGAAATATGTCAATCTTGTTTACCATTTTATCCCTAACACACTAGTTCAGATGACATAATGTCAGTCAGTGAAACATTCGAATTAATGTCTTGAGCACAGATCACAAAGGAAATCTAAATTCAATTGACCATTTGCATTATAGGTAAGATAACAACTGTCAGCCTCAAAAGAGAGCAAGCTGCCAATCTAGCTTTAGACTCAAATCCAAGAATTCAATTCTTCTCTATTTTCTAGTTTGTATGAATATTCCTTGTGCTTTGTAGCAAAACTGCTTCCAAAAGTTTCATCCTCTGTAGATGGCATTCCTAATCACTTCTAAGCCTAGGAATATACCAAAAGATGTTCTTTGTCATCCCTAACATAGTTTCCCATTCACCAGCATCTTAAAAATGGCTTTTATTGCCTAGCATCCTTCATATATTTTTTTTCCTTCTGGATTCCTTTGTGAATGGTTTTATCCTATCCCAACTGGGATAGGATAAAGGACATTGCACTTTCATCTAAATGAAACAGTTGTAAATCATTCCTTAGGCCCTTTCAACTTTCACCCTCTCTGCTAACATTGGTACCAGTATTAGGGCAACCTTATTTGCCCAGGAAATTCCCACTTTTAATATATAAAGTGCCCCATCTCTCCCCCCACCCCACGTCCTAGACCCTGACCACCACCATTCTACTCACTGCTTCTGTAAGTTTGACTTTTTTAGATTTCTATGTCCAACTTATTTCACTTAGCATAATTTCCTCCAGCTTCATCCAAGTTGGCATATTTCTTCCTTTCTTGTGGCTGAATAATATTCCACACACTTTTTTAAATCTTCACCCTAGGATATATTTACTGATTTTTAGAGAAAAGAAGGGAAGAGAGAGAGGGGGAGAGGGAAAGTGAGAGGGAGAGGGAGAGAGAGAGAGAGAGGGAGAGGGAGAGGGAGAGAGAGAGAGAGAGAGAGAGAGAGAGAGAGATCAAACAGTTACCTCCCATATGTGCCCCAACTGGGAATCAAACCTGCCATCTTTTTGTGTATGTAATGATGCTTCAACTAACCGAGCCACCTGGCCAGTGCCACACTTTCTTTATTCATTTAACCATTGATGGACACTTAGATTGTTAGTAAAAGGGTAAACACTTTAAGTTATAAGATAAATAAGTTGTGTGGATCTAATGTATAGTATTGTGATTATAGTTAACTAGAGGCCCAATGCATGAAATTCATGCATGGGAAGGGGATCCCCTCAGCTCAGTCTGCACCCTCTCCAATCTGGGATCCCTCAGGATCTCTGGCTCCTAACCGCTCACCTGCCTGCCGGCCTGATCCCCCTAACTGCTCTCCCCTGACAGCCTGTTTGCCCTTCCTGCTCTCGCCTGCTGGCCTGATCCCCCTGACTGCTCTCCCCTGCCTGCCTGATTGCCTCTAACCTCCTCTGCCTTGGCCCCGCCAACATGGCTTTGTCTGGAAGGACGTCCAGAAGATGTTCAGTCTAATTAGCATATTATCCTTTTATTAGTATAGATGCCACCTTGTCCTAAAAATGCAGGTTGTTCCCAGGTTTTCCTATCATGGAAGGGGAGCCCACAGTAGCATCCTGGAGAACTCTTGGATGTACCTTGTACATTTCTATAGAATTTGCCAAATCATCCTCCAAAAATGTTAAACCACTTTAAACTCCCACCAGCAACCATGAGTGTGCCTACCATCCCACTTTAATGCCAATTTCATTGATTTCTCCCTAGAAGTTTCCCCACTAGCCAGAACTGCTTGGTACTTGAGCCAACTTCATTGTTCAGCTGGGGACTTGGTTTACAAAGAAAGACTTATGGAGGAGGAAAAATAGTTTGCCTCTACTTATTAGAGTTCTTAGTGGAGGCCCTTGTAGTGAAAGACAGATCACCAAGAGAAAAACAAAAGTTCATTAACACATGTACCTTGTGTACATGTGGGAGATCCCAGGAAAAAATGAGTAACTCCCCAAAGTGGCTTAGAATGCATATTTAAATACCTTCTTCCTAGGGAAAGGAGACAGAAGATATAGGCCTCTCAGAGAAGAGTAAATGATTTTTAGGAAAGATGAATGGGGTTGGGGGGAATACAGTTTGTAACAAAGTTTGGGTGTGATGTCAACTCTTACTTCCCTGTCCTGTGACAAGAGTCAGTCTTCTCTGCCTGATGACCCTTCTTCCATAAAGGGGACGACCTATGACATTTAATCTCCTTTTGGGGGGTCTGATTTTAGGCAGATCCAGAGACTTCAGTGAAAGCCTCTGCATGCATTTGCTGTTTTTCAAGCATCTGCAGCTCAAGATCATCAATATAACACACAGCATATGTTGGGGTGGCATGTTCTCTGACCTTCAGAATAAACCTAACAAAAGCTTGTTTCCTCTCTTAGATGATTTGCCACACTAGCATTCTTAACTGGAGATGGTATTCTTTTTTTATTATTCATTTTTTACAGAGAGGAGGGGAGAGGGATAGAAAGTTAGAAACATCAATGAGAAACATTAATCAGCTGCTTCCTGCACACCCTCTACTGGGGATGTGCCCGAAACCAAGGTACATGCCCTTGACCGAAATTGAACCTGGGACCCTTCAGTCCACAGGCTAATGCTCTATCCACTGAGCCAAACCTGTTTCAGCGAGACAATATTCTGACCAGACCTTCTTGGGAGTGGTAATAACATACCCTGTGCTTGTAGGAAGGTGTGGGCCACATCACTAAATAAACCAGGGTCAATTTTCTCATCTTGTGGAAAGGGAGATAAAGTTATGAGTTTATCTACCTTTCCACAGGTTTCTTGCAGGTTTGTGTCTCCACTGCCCCCCACTCTCCAGCAGCCCCAGTGCCTCAGCCTCAGGACTTGGAGCTCCTGGGTGCTGGGACTATGGGTTTGTGTGTCCAATCTGGCCCCCAACAGCCCCAGCACCTCGGTGGCAGGCCTTGAGGCTTCTAGGTGCTGGGACTGCAGATTTTTGTCTCCGATCCAGCCCCCAGCAGCCCCAGCACCATCATGGGTATCATGATCTTTGTTGTTAATTTGCATAGTCACTCCTGGTTGGTTGGTAATGGAGTGGAGTGACGGTCATTTTGCATGTTTCTCTTTTATTAGTGTAGATAATGCTGGTTTGTACACTTAAAATATTTAAGAGAGTAGATTTCTTTTTTGTTAATTCTCACTGGAAGACATTTTTCCATTGATTTTTAGAGTGGAAGAGAGAGGGAAAGCCAGAGAGAAAAATTGATATGAGAGAAACACATTGATTGGTTGTCTCCTGCATGAGTCATGACCAGGGCCTAGGCCAAGGAGGAGCCTGCAACCAACATGCATGCCCTTGACTGGAATTAAACCTGGAACCCTTTGGTCCACAGGCCAATGCTCTATCCACTGAGCATAACCAGCTAGTGCTAAGAGAGTAGATTTTAAGTGTTCTCACCACACACACACAAAATGGTAACTAAGTGAGATAATTGATGTTTTGATCAATTTGATTGTGGTAATGTTTACACAACATATATGTATATAAAATAATTATGTTGTATACCTTATATAATGATATTACACATCCTAAACATAATGATTTTTGTCTTTTTATTTTTGTCTTTTTTTGTTGTTGTTGTTAGTCAGGCAGGCGAGTGGTTAGGAGCCAGTGGTCCCAAACATAATGATTTTTATTTGGCAATCATACCTCAATAAAGCTAGAAAAAATAATCTTTTCAAAAATGTTTTTTAAAAAGACAGTCCTCCTCATCTCAGGAAAGCCCTTAGTTCTGGGAAAACTTTATGCTAAGTTTAAATATATTACAGTAACTGGTTCCTTTGCCCCTCAGGTAAGTAAATGAGGGTTATCCATCCCTAGAGTCAATAGGGACCCTTCAATTGAGATTATCAAACACTGTACTGGGACCACCATTTCAACATCCATTATCAGTGCTTCTACATCTTGACTATTTCTGAAATCGAATGTACTGCTTTTTTAAAAAATATTTTTTATTTATTTCAGAGAAGAAGGGAGAGGGAGGGAGAGAGAGAGAGAGACATCAATGATGAGAGAGATTCATTGATTGGCTACCTCCTGAATGCCACCACTGGGGATTGAGTCTGCAACCTAAGCATGTGCCCTGACCAGGAATTGAATGATGACCTCCGGGCTTGAATGTACTGCTTTTATAGCTAAACCAGAGGCCCAATGCATGAAATTCATGAGGGTGGTTGTCCCTCAGCCTGGCCTGCGACCTCTCAGAATCTGGGACTCCTCACTCCTAACCATCCACCTGCTCACTCCTAACCACCACCTGTTCACTCCTTATTACCCACCTGTTCACTTCTGACCGCCCACTTGCTCACTTCTTACTGCTTGGCGCACTGCTCCTGCATTGAGCATCTCCCCCTAGTGGTCAATGCACATCGAAACAACCAGTTGTTCTGGTTCTTCTGTAATGGTCACTGGGCTTTATATATATATAGATAGTCTGTTTCACATACACACACCACCCCAGAAGACTCCCTTATCTCTCACAAGTACACTGTTCACACAGGAAAGAGCAATGTTTATTTTGCCTGCTATGGACCTATTCTAACTACTTCAGATATACCATCGTCTTCATTGCCTTCATGATTACTGGGTAAGGTTGATATATTTTGTTTGTGGTTTTTTAAATAATTTTTAATATTGAGATAATTTTTTTTATTTTAAAGTGATTTAAGTGAGGCCCTGGCCATTATGGCTCAGTTAGTTGGAGCATCATCTCATGCACCAACCAAAGGATTGTGGGTTCAATTCCCAGTCAGGGCACATACCCACATTGCGGGTTCAACCCCCAATCAGGGTGTGTATGAGAGGCAACTAATCAATATTTCTCACACACAATGATGTTTCTCTCTCTATTTCTCTCTCTTCCTCTCTCCCTAAAATAAAAAATATCCTTGAGTAAGGAAAAAAATAGTTATTTCAGTGGGATTTTTAGTATATTCACAGTGTTGTGCAACTATAACCCCTTCTAATTTCAGAACATTTCTATTACCCCAAAATAAACCTCAGATCTTGGTGGAAATCTTTAAGATCCTCCTCCACTCTTGAATAAACCTGTTCTTCAAATGTGTTAAAGATATTAAAATACATTGATCCTGCATTTTATATTGTTTATCTAATAAATGGAAATGGGATATACCATGCAATTTGCCTGTTCCCTTTGCAACTAAAGACATCACATTTGAGGATAGAATAACAAAAATAACAATTCTCTACATTACATAAGTATTAATAGTAACTGCTTACATTTATATTCTTCCTAGCAGCTTAGAAAGGATTCTCACATAATCTTTCTCATTTCATAATACACACAAAACTCTCAAACTCATGCAAGGTCTCACAGCTCGTGAGGAGCTGAGCCAGTGCAGAACCTTTGGTTTGACTCCTACTCAAATGCTCTTCCCTGACTCTACACTGCCTTTCTGGCTGGGCTGATTGATTATTAGTCCAAGTATTATTTATAGAGCCAATCTTCATTTCAATCTTTAAAGCTAACTGGCCTTTAATAAGACTATAACTCCTGAATTTGGTTTTATTTGCCTGCTCAAATTCCAACCAGGCAGAGAGGCAACCAAGGATGCCATCCAAAAGGAAGTTATGAATGCCCAGCTTTGTACCCTAACCCTCAGGACAAGGTGAACATATAACCCAGCAGAACAAATATCATTGGAAGAGCTCCAGCTTCCTCAATCATGCATTTCTCTGCTTTAGAGGTCACCCAGACTAAAATAGACTTGTTTATGTTTTCCCAGTGATCCTTGGATTTTTTTATTCTCTCCTAAAAGTGCTAATTAGGAGAAGCCAGAAAGAAGGCCATGTAGTAATAATGACATTGACCCCCTCATATCTGCACCAGGCCTGCCATTACAGTCTATAAGGTCCTTTTCACATTTATTGTGGCTACCCAATCCTCTCAAAAATCCTGTGAAGTAGATAAGCATCATCTTCATCTACACCAATAAAAGAGAAATATGCAAATTGACCATCTCTCCGCTACACCCACCAGCCAATCAGGAGCAAGTATGAAAATTGAACCAATAAAGATGGTGGCAGCCATAGAGCTGGAGTGAGCAGGAGGATTGGGTTGCCCCTGGTGATGGAGAAAGCCAAGCTTCCTGCCCTTTCTGGCCTCTGCTCAAGGAGGGGGTGGGGGCCTGGGTCGCTGGGGCTGTGTGACCAGACTGCAAACAGTCATACGCCCCTCACCCAGGCTGGCCAGGCACCCCAGTGTGGACACTGAAAGGGGTGTGGCCAGCCTTAAAATGGCCCTCAGTCCCTCATCCAGGCTGGCCAAACACTCCAGCAGGACTTCCCACCCTGAAGGGGCTGTGGCCAGCCTGAAAAAGGCCCTCAGCCTCTTACCCAGGTTGGCCATACCCCCATAGAGTAAGAGTTCCTGCTGGGGGGCATGGCCAGCCTGTAAACAGCCACAGACCCCCTCATCCAGGCCACCCCATACCCCAAGGGAACCCCCACCCTCATCTGGACACCTTTCAGGACAAACCAGGTGGCCCCCACCCATGCACCAGGCCTCTATCTATACTAATAAAAGGGTAATATGCTAATTAGACTAGGAGACTTTCCAGGACACCTTCCGGACATTTTTCTGGACAAAGCCATGGTGGCAGGGCTGAGGTAGAGGTGGTTAGAGGCCAAGAGGAGAGGGCAGTTGTGGGTGATCAAGCCGGTGTGGGGGGCTGTTGGGGGTGATCAGACCAGCAGGGGGGCCAGTTGGGGTGAGCAGGCAATCAGCAGATGTCAGTTGGTGGTGATCAGGACAGCGGAGGGCAGTTTGTAGTGAGCAGGCCAGAAAGGGGGGGACAGTTGGGGGTGAGCACATGGCATGGGGGGCAGTTTAGGATGATCAGGCTGGAGGGGGGGCATTTGGGACTGAAGAGGCTGGTGGCAGGGGGCAGTTGGGGGCAAGCAGGCCAGCAGGCAAAGTGGTTAGGGGAAATCTGGCAGGCGGGCAGGTGAGCGGTTAGGAGCCAGCAGTCCCAGATTTCGAGAGAGATGTCCAATTGCTGGTTTAGGCCCGATCCCTGTAAACTGGCAGGAGGACATCCTTTGAGGGGTCCCAGATTGGAGAGGGTGCAGGCCAGGCGGAGGGACACCCTTCCCCTGCATGAATTTTGTGCACTGGCCACTAGTTTAATATAAAAGATTATTGAGACACAGAGGGGTGACCAGACATGTTTTTTCTCCCACAGTTAATAGTTGGAACAGGCTCTTGGTGAGACCACATATTATATATTAATCTCCCATTGTGTCAAGAATTGACTAGTGTTAGTATCTTGGTACATTCTTATGATGGTTAGCTATGGTCTATACATACACCCCAGGAGGTCCATAACTCTAAGCTCCCAGCTCCTAATTTCAAGGCATTCAGTGTCTTAATATCACCTACTTAATCCCCACCTCCAGCTACCCATTTCCAAATTAAGTCCTTCCTGGCAAGTTTTTCATAGACATAATGGGAGAATCAAAGTAATAAAATTACTAAATACATTCTAAGCACTTTCAGCCCCATACTCAATCTTTAATTATATATGTCATTCTCTCTGAAGCCTTGACAACCATACACCTTTCTGCTGGTTTATAAAAGGTAAGGGAGCCTCTCCAAGTTCCAGAGTCCTCACAAGAATAGGAAATCAGACTTGAAACCAGAAACTCATTTTGTTGTTTATTTTACAACTGGAGGCCTGGCTCCAGCTCTGGCTCTTGACTGGCCTTTGTGAACAAAAAAAAAGGAAACTTATTTTTCATCCTGTTTCCAAAGTTCAACCTAACTCTCTCCACACAAATTCCATTACAGAGCTAGGTGCTTTAGACTCAGCAGGTGGAAAGTGTTTTATTCTTGATGGGAATTCCTGGACCCAAATTCCAAGTCCCTTTCTCTCTTCTCACTGCAGCTCACAGGCCCTTGCTCTCTGATTGTCCCATTATGTCCTAAGCAAAGTAAACAGAATCCCAGCTCAACCTTGCTCCAGAAGCATCTCCCTAAAGTCCTGATTGCTTACCTGAATTAGGAACCAGGACCTCCAAGAATTGATTGAACTTAGTTGTATCGAATAATAACAAGTGTTCTGAGCTGTAAATAAACACCCCAAGACTCCTAGGCCTACCTCTATCTCAAATTACTTCTTTTAAGTCCTAAATTTTCTCAGGTAGAGAGCAAAACAACAGTGGCTTCCAAGCCTGCCTTCATAATATTTTGCACAGAAACTGAAAAGTTTTATCTATCCTGTATAATAATAGAAGAATATGCTAATTATCCATTACTCTGTAATGACCAGTTTAGCAGGCTGCACACATAGTAGATTCAAGTAGGCAGGCCACGGCAGCCAAAGGACATGAGCCTGTGTTGCCTCTTCTGGAATTGGGGAGCTAATGACAGACAGGTTCTGGTCCTCCTCCAACACCTCTCTCCAGTAGGCATGGGGCTGCTGAGACCCAGACCAGGCCTCTGGCCACAGATCCACAGGTTTGCAGAGACCAACTCTACCAGGCCACCCAGAGGCCATGTGGATGGACAGCAGGGTGCCTGAACCCAGTGCCCATTTAAGATGTGAAATAGAAGATGCAGGAGTAAATCCATAGAATATGATGTGGGGGTTCAAGCCTCACTCCCTTTGGGCTTTGTCCTTTTTGGCCTGCCTGAGGGTTGGCTCCCAGGTGAGTGCCATGTCTTTGGTGAAGTGGCTGGCCAGGAGGCAGGTGGCCCAAAGGGTGCAGAGCAACACTGAGGTGGGATACACCGGGGGGGAGGCACTTAGGCCAGGGCAGGGGGCCAGTGGGTGGGAAATCTGCCTCACCTGCAGAGAGTGAGGTTCTGCAGTGGCCCCAAGATGTGGGTTGGCCCAGCAGAAATCAAGAGGTGATGACTGCCGTCATGGAAGGACACCAGAGCAGAGGGTGGGGGTTGAGGGGCTGCACCACCTCAGTGGAGGGGTGCCACAATGCCGAGTACCCCACTGTAGTGGTTCAGCAAAGATCCCGGTGCTAACCAGGCCTCGCCACAGCAGCCTGTGCATTTGAGAGACCGTGACTGCTCCCGCCCCAACCCAAAAGCAAGCCTGTGCCCACCCCCAGTTCCCTCCCTGCTGCACTCCATGGCACCTGCAGAGTGAGTATGATGCCTACCACCTGCTCCCCAGAAGGGGGTCAGTAAAGAATGGGGTGGGGGACAGAGGAGAGGAAAGAATGTGGAGCGTTCACAATGAAGAGGGGCTTGAGAATGAGGCTCAGAAGCCTGGCAGGGAGTTTTGTTCGGTTTACCCTGTGGCTTTCCCTTAGGAAGGGCAGAGGTAGCATGGCTGTGAGGGCTCCTTGCACACTGAGTAAAGTTACACAGCCAACTGGAATTGGCCTCAGTTTCCTGGTCTGTAAAATGGATTAAGCATGTCCCAGTGCTTTTGCTGAGCTTTGAGGGCCAATTGAGATACTATATAAAGAAAATGAGGGAAGAAATGAGAAAGAAAAGGAAGGATGAGCAATACAAAAGAAAGATTGGAAGAAACCTGTAAACCTATTGTCACTTAAATAGGGAATATAGTCAATAGTGTTATAATGATGGTATGATGCCAGGTGGGTACTGGAAATACCAAGGAAAATTTTGTAAAGTATATGATTGTCTAACCACTATTCTGAAACTAATACAAAATAATATTGAATGTAAAGAAATGAAAATAGTAGTGAATTTTTTATAAATTTCACAGCTAAAATAAAGGCTATAAAGGAAAGAAGGTGGAGAATAAAAACAGTGTTTTTCATTTTACCACTTTATTGTCTTTTCAGCACTTTAAACTTTTATAAGTCATTATCTCATTTGATGTCCAGTGCAACTTAAAGAGAAGATAATTATCCCTCCACTATTCAAAGAAAATAAATCTTGGTGTCTGGCCCCAATGATTCAATTGTCAAGCCCTTATTGCAAATCAAGATTAGTGAAATTTTCTGTGAAGGGTCATATCTATACTAATAAAAGCCTTGGGGGTGATCAAGCCAGCAGGGGAGGGCAATTGGGAGCCATCAGGCCAGCAGGGGAGCAATTAGGGGGTCATCAGGCTGGCAGGCAGAAGCAGTTAGGAGTGATCAGGCAGGCAGGCAGGTAAGTGGTTAGGAGCCAGTAGTCCAGGGTTGTAAGAAGGACATCCAACTGCCAGTTTAGGCCTGATCCCTATGGCCTAAACTGGCAGTCAGACATCCCCTGAGAGGTCTGAGACTGGAGAGGGTGCAGGCTGGGCTGAGGGACATCCCCCATGCATGAATTTGTGCACCAGGCCATTAGTCTATACCAGTGGTGGGAAAACTGCAGCTTGCAAGCCACATGTGGCTCATGAGCCGCAGTTTGCTGCTCTGTTGACTAATGAGTTTGCCAACCACTGGTCTATACTAATAAAAGGATAATGTGTTAGTTAGACTGAGTTGACCAGACATCTTCTGGTCGTCCAGTCCTCCTCCTGGACAAAGCCACAGTGGTGGGAGCTGAAGCAGAGGGGTGAGGGGTGATCAGTCAGGCAGGAGGAGGGGGTTGGGGTAATCAGGCAGGCAGCCAGGGAGAGGCAGTTAGGGGTGATCAGGCAGGCAGGCGGGTAAGTGGTTAGGGGCAAGTGGTCCCAGATTTCAAGAGGGATGTCCCCTGTGAGATTGGACCTAAACTGGCAGTCGGAGATTCCTCGAGGGTCCCAGATTGGAGAGGGTGCAGGCCAGACTGAGGGACCCCCTGCCTCCACCATGCATGAATTTTTGTGCACTGGACCTCTAGTCCTATATAATAAAAAGGTAATATGCAAATTGACCATCACACCCTCGCACAAAATGGCCACTCCTTTGTGGTCACAAGATGGCTATCACAAGATGGCCGGCAGGGGAGAGCAGTTAGGAGCAACAAGGCCAATAGGATAGGGCAGTTGAGGACGACCAGGCTGGCAGGGGAGTGCAATCAGGAACAATCGGGCTGGCAGGAAAGCAGTTAGGCATTGATCAGGCTAGCAGGCAGAAGCAGTTAGGGGCAATCAGGCAGGCAGGCAGGCGAGTGGTTGGGAGCCAGCAGTCCCAGATTGTGAGAGGGATGTCTGACTGCTGGTTTAGGCCCAATCCCACTGGCAGTCAAACATCCCCTGAGGAGTCCCAGATTGGAGAGGGTGCAGACTGGGCTGAAGGACCACCCACCCCCCGTGCATGAATTTCATGCACTGAGCCTCTAGTATATATATAAAACCCTAATATGCAAATATACCAAGCATTGGAACAACTGAACAACCAGTCACTGTGATGTGCACTGACCAACAGGGGGTGTGCTCAGAATATGGCTGGTCCCAATTGCTCTGTGCCATCAGTGGGTGCAAGTGGAGTTGGCACCATTAGCACATGAGAGTGGCAGTGGGGTGAGCAGGGCAGCTGGTAGACAGGGGACCAGGGACCATGGCAGGAGCGGCTGGGCAGGGCCGCAGAGGATGGGCCAAGACCTGCCCCTGTGCCCACCACAGCCTCACGGCCTATAGTTTCTTTCAAGGTGCACAAATTCGTGCACTAAGCCCCTAGTTAAGAAATAAAGACAGAAAGTATGATATAAATTTTTTCAGCCCACAATCCCTCTGCTTCAAGCCCAGGGAACAGTCATTCTCTGGTTAGAGGATAACAGTATTACTCAAAGGATGATGCAGCAGTTAAAACATGTATTGCCTTACCAGGCCCCATTTCTACTCTTCCCTGAATGTAATATAAATTGAGGCTGATGGGGATGGCATGTGAAGAATGGGAGGATGCTTCCCCAGCACACATGAGAAAGGTCCAGGCTTGAGTCCATATGTGTATGAGCAAACATTGGAGTAGGAGAAATAGGGATGCCAAAAAGCATAATGGCTAACCTACTCAAAGTTTGTAAATTATATCCATGCACAAAGCACAGCAGTGCCCACCCTCACTCAGCCCTCTTTTCTGGTTGCTACTAACTCCTCCAACAAGATAACCCTTTGTTAAAGCTTGAACAAGAATCAGGTCCCTTCTTCTCATTGAAATCCTGACTTAACTCCAGTCTATGAAGACAGCCAAGGAGCTGCAGCTCTGACCTCCAGGAGCTCATTCCTGTAATGGGGAAAAGAGACATCCACAGACTTGAAGAATTGACCTACTATTTAAAACATTTAATTTGAGCTATCTAATTTGAGGTTTTGCCAGCCAATTGAATATGTGGATCTGACACTTTAAAAAAAGGTAAAGTCTGGAAGTAAACCTTTAAGAAACATCTTGAAAGAGATCATTGTTAAAGCCATGGGAGTAAATAGGGTCTCTCAGAAATTTTGAGAGATACCTTCTAGAGCAAGTATGTAAGAGAGTCAAGGATAGACTCTCAGGCCCAATTACTTTAAGAAAAAGAAGGAAGAAGTAGAATGGTTCAACCAGAGAAACTGAGAAATAGCTGTCAGGAAGTAGAAAAACCAAGAGGAAATCATCATGATAATCAAGGGAGGAAATTTATCAGAGGGTAACCACAGAAAAAAGTGGTCAAGAAAATGAGAACAGAATGAAGACTGTTGTTAAGGTGACCTTTGAAAAAGTAGGTACAATTTAGCCTTGAGGGTAAAATCTAGACAGCAAAGAATGAAAGCCTTGAGAGGTTGGGTTGCCAAAGCTGGTACTCTGGTTTGAAAGGTTTGCAAGTCAATGACATGATGGAAGGAGTAGCCAAATTCTTATAAAACAGCAAGTTCTATATGCACCCCTATGTTCATAGCAGCACAAATTATAATAGCTAAACAGCCTAAGTACCCATCAGCAGATGAGTAGATTAAAAAACTGTGTTGCACCTACCCAGGCTCTCCTGGCCAGGCAGCCCCACTGCCATGGGGTTTTTGTCTGCCAGAGCCACCAGCGCGAACATGGAGACCGCACCATCTTGCAGAGGGAGGTGGATGTTTGCAGCGGTCTGAAAGCTACAGCGGCAGCACCCACTGAACAGCTGGGGGACCCAGAACACCGCTCTCCAATCGGTGCAGACACAGGGACTCTGAGGAGATCCACCCAGCACACGGAAAGGTCAGATTTCACCTGGGATAAGGTGAGGTCTCCTATCCCACAGAACAGAGACATGCACACTGTGGGAATGGTGCTATGGGAAAGCTGCTTCTGGAGAGGACCGCGGATGTGGGGCAGGGTGTGATCCCTGAATGTGGAAGGGGTCTCTCAGAGCTATTGACAGAGGGGAGCTCTAGAAAACAACTCAGTTTGATCTGAGGTAGAAGGACAGCCTGGGAGTTATTACAGTGTCCCTGCTGCTCGAATCCCCACAAACCAGTATTGAGAACCACAGAGTAGCAGGATCTAAGCACAGCCTAGAGAGGTACTGTGCTTAGTCTCAGAGGTCAATTCCAAAACACTGCCAACCAGTGGATGATGCACAAATTGACTCTCGCATAACCAAAAAAGAATAAAGAGATTAAAACACAATTCAACAATGGAACACAGGGAACTGCAATACCCTCCCGATTGGGAAACAGGAGTGCCAAGCAGAACAATAGTGGAAGTGAATGACCTCCACTACTGCCCATTCTATTTTTTTTCTTTTAATTTTTTTATTTGTTATTTTTGCATATTTTAATTAAAATACTATTTTTTTCTTTTTTCCTCAATTCATTTTAACTTTTAAATTATTACATTTTTGTTTTCAACTAGTATTATTACTACTACTATTCTACCTTTTTGGAAAAAAAGTGTCATTTTGTTTTCTCTTTATTTTACTTCAGGATTAGAGTTCTACATTCTATTTTCATCTTTCCTTTAGCATAAATTTACTCTAGCTCAACTCTACCTTTATGCCAACACTCTCCTCCTAACTTTCCCCATTTTGTTGTCATATTTCTCTTTCCCTTTTCCAACTTTATATTCTCCCTATTCTTTCTCTTTACCTGGTTAAAATTTTACCCCACTTATATATCTAATTTCAAATCCCCTGCTCCAAGTCCATACAAACCTCTCTCTTCTTGTCTTCACTATCCAAAAAGTTGTTTTTCTCTATGTCCTTTTGTTGCTGTTTGCCTGAACGGTGATTATATCGATTTTTTGTACTTTTTTTTGTGAGATTGTTTTAGCTTATTCTACTTGTTTTATTTTGCTCTTTGTTTGCTTTGTTTTGGTTTGTTTTTTACCTCTCTTTTCCCTCGCCTCCCTTGATATTAGTTGTTATTTTAGTTTGTATTAATCTCCAGGTACTTGTTGCTGGCATTTGTTGGGATTAGTGGCTGTTCTATTGGAGTTTTCTCCTGAAATCTATATTTTGTTCCCCTTTTCTCTCTTATCCTCTTTCTTTGTCTCTGACTTTTTTTCTCTTTCTCTCTTTTCATATTCTTCTTCTTCTCCTTTTTATTTTTTTTTATTTTTTTTATGTTTCTCCCTTCTCCCAATTTGCTTTTGGAACTTCTTTCTTTTCTTTTTTTCCTCATTTTCCTCTTCTTCTTTCTCTACTTACCCCTAATTTGTTTTTCATTGGTGGTCACCTTATTTGTGGTTATTAACATCGTGAATACATTTCTGTTCAGTGCCTTGTGTGTTGTGCCTGGTCGTGTTGTAGTTTGTGCCTTTAAATCAATGTAGGAGAGAGAACTACATAACCAGACACCCAGAGAAGAAAGACAATGGGCAGACAAAGAAATAGCCCGCATATGACAGAAAAGCAGGTATCACCAGAAAAGGAAGTAAATGAAATAGAAGCAGAAATAAGCCTGCCAGAGAAAGAGTTCAGAGCAATGATCATAAGGTGTATGAAAAGAATGGAAGACAAAATTGACAATGTGAGTAAGAGCCAAGAGTAAATGAAAAAGAAGCAAAGAGAAATGCAAGAAGAAATGAAAAATGACATCACTGCTATAAAAAAACTCAATAGAAATCATCAAAAGTAGACTAGAAGTAGCAGAGGACTGCATCACTGAGCTAGAAGTTAGAAAAAAATAACCAAGTACAGCAGCTTCAAAAAAAAAATTTTTTTTAAAGCAAGAGGAGAGCCTAAGGGAACTTTGGGATAACACAAAACAGAGCAACATCCGCATAATTGGGGTTCCAGAAAGAGCTGAAACTGAGCAAGGAATAGAAAACCTGTTTGAAGAAATAATGACAGAAAATTTTCCTAATATAGAAAAGAAAAAAACCCACACAAATCCAAGAAGCTCACAGAGTCCCAAGCAAAATTAACCCCAACAAACCAACACCAAAGCACATTATAATTAAATTGGCAAACGCCGACGACAAAGTAAGAATCTTAAAAGCAGCCAGAGAGAAACAGAAAGTTACCTACAAAGAAACCCCCATAAGACTAGCTACTGATTTCTCAACAGAAACTCATCAGGCCAGAAGGGAATGGAATGAAATATACAAAGTCATGCAAAGGAAGGGTCTGAATCCAAGAATACTGTACTCTGCAAGGCTTTCAATCAAAATTGAAGGTGAAATCAGAAGCTTCACAGACAAAAAAAAGACGAAAGGAATATATTACCACCAAACCAGCAATGCAAGAAATGTTAAAGGGTTGGCTGTAATAAAAAGAAATAGGAAGCGAAGAAGGAATTAGGGGGTAAAGACTAAAAATGGCGACAGATAAGTACCTATTAAGAATAACTTTAAATGTAAATGGATTAAATGCTCCAATCAAAAGACATAGGGTAACCAATTGGATAAGAAAACATGATCCATATACCTGTTGTCTACAAGAAACCAACCTCAGGAAAAGAGATGCACACAGATTGAGGGTGAAGGGATGGAAGATGGTATTTCAGGCAAATGGAAATGAAAAAAAAGCTGGGGTTGCAATACTTACATCTGACAAATTAGATCTCAAAGTGAAGGACATAACAAGAGATAAAGAAGGCTACTGCATAATACTAAAGGGAACAATCCAACAAGAAGAAATAACTCTGGTAAACATATACACCCCCAATATAGGAGCACCTAAATACATAAAAAAAAACCTCCTGGAGGATATTAAGGGAGAGATTGACAGCAATACAATCATAGTAGGAGACTTTAATACCCCACTGTCACCACTGGACAAATCCTTTAAAGAAAATATCAGCAAATAAACATCAATCCTAAATGACTTACTAGACCAGATGGAGTTAATTGACCTCTTCAGAACATTTCACCCCAACACCACAGAATACACATTCTTCTCCAGTGCACATGGGTCATTTTCAAAGATAGATCATATGTTGGGTCATATGAAAAGTCTCTTCAAATTCAAGAAGATAGAAATCATATCAAGCATTTTCTCAGACCACAGTGGCATAAAACTGGAAATCAAGTACAATAAAACAATAGGAAGAAATCAAACACATGGAGACTAAACATCATGCTATTAAACAATGACTGGGTAACCAGAGAGATCAAGGAAGAAATAAAAAACATCATGGCAACAAATGACAATGACAACAGAACAATACAAAGTTTATTGGACACAGTGAAAGCAGTCTTGAGAGGGAAGTTGATATCCCTACAAGCCTACTACAAAAAAAAAAAACAGCAAACAACGGTAATAAATTTCCTAACCCTACAACTCAAAGAGCTAGAAAGAGAGCAACAAGAATAGCCCAGTGTAAGCAGAAGGAAGGAAATAGTAAAGATCAGAGCGGAAATAAAGAACTTGGAGACCAAAGAAACAATTCAAAAGATCAACAAAACCAAGAGCTGGTTCTTTGAATGGATAAGCAGGATTGATGGACCTCTAGCCAAACTCACCAAGAAGCAAAGAGAGAAGACCCAAAGAAACAAAATCAGAAATGAAAGAGGAGAAATAACAAACTCCGCCAAAATACAAAGGATTGTTAAAAAAAAAATACTATGAACAACTCTATTCCAACAAACTGGACAACCTGCAGGAAATGGACATATTCCTAGAAAAATATAACCTTCCAAAACTCAATCAGGAAGAATCTAAACATCTCAATAGGCCAATAACTATGGAAGAAATTGAAGCAGTCATCAAAAAGCTTCCAGCGAGGAGAGCCTCCGGGCAGCTGGCGGGCAGCGCACCCATGGCAGACCTCTGAGGTGCAGAGCCGGGCGGAGGCAAGGTCTCCCTTTTACTTTTGGCCCAGACCTTTCCTTTCTGTTTCTCAGGCTAGCTCAGAAGTTGGAGGCTGGCAAACATGGCAGAAGCCGGGGCCTGGGCTGGTGGCCGAGGCACCTCGGGGACCTTCTGAGTTGACTCAACCGCCAGGGACACTCGCACAGGACGTCTGATGTCCGCGGTGAGGAGGAGGAGCCTGGCATGGACTAGAGCCCACCGCCAGCTTCGGGCCCAGCAATGTAACTGTCGAGGCAGGAGAGGGCCGCCGGGCGTGCAGAGGGGCGGGCGGACTCTGTGCAATCCGTGCAGCTCCCCGGACTGACTCCACGCGGCCAGGGCCGCTTCCGGAGAGCTGGGGACAGGAGATGCGCTGGGGAGGCTGCGCATCCCCAGAGCGCCAGACCTGGCCACCGTCGCGGGGAAGTGCCGCCGCCGGGTGGGGTCCCAGCTCCTGAAGCCCACGTGCACCGCGGAGCCGAGGATGCTGACAGCAGAGCACATCCACCACTGCCTGCGCTCCTCCAGGAGGAAGGGATTTTGATTTCAAAGAAAGGGAGGGAGGGAGGAAGGGAGGGAGGGAGGGAGACAATTCCCAGCTTCCCCTCCCGTCCTCCCGCTCCAGCTGCTGGGCTGGGCCATGCCCAGGAAGACTGCGGTGTCAGCGGCGGCCCCCGAAGAAGGGACTTTCCTGGCAGCCCGGTAAGGAGGAGCCTGCACCGTGAGTTTGCCAAGCCCGGTTCATGGTTCCTGCAAGCCCTTCCGGAGGCCAGAGGCCCAGGGCCGCAACTCTCTCCCAGGCCTGGAACTGCCTCCTGCGTTCCCTGGCCCGTGGGCCTGCCCCGCGCTGACACCCGCTGACACTGCCACCGCCCCCGCGCGCTCCGCCCGAGGCGGTGGATGGCATGATGGTGCGGAGAAGGCACCGAGGCCCTGGCCAGCTGAGTCGCGACAGTTGCGCAGGCGGCGGCAGTGGCAGAGGCGGCGGTAGCAGGCTCCCCAGGGGCATGCCAGTGCCCCCCAGGCGCGATGGCTAGGAGGAAGCCCGCCAGCGAGGCAAGCTCCGGCTCCTGAGAACGCTGTCGTAGGCCGCAGAAAAGGCTGGTGGCCGTGTGCGACCAGTGCAAGGGCAAGATGCAGCTGACCTGCTCCTGCTGTCCAGCGAGGCCAGGCGTGTGCTCTTCGAGGGCGCGGCCTCCTCCTCGGGTGCCAGCGCCGAGTCCTTTGAGCAGTGCAGGGACACCATAAGGGGCTCTTCATCCTGACGCACGATGTGCAGAGCCAGCTGAACATGGGGCGCTTCGGTGAGGCGGGGGACAGCCTGCTGGAGCTGGGCGACCTGGTGGTGTCGCTGACCAAATGCTCTGCTCACGCTGCCTACCTGGCGGCCGAGGCCAAGCCTGGCGCCCAGCCCGAGCAGCTGGGGCTAGTGGACTGCTGCCGGGTGACTTGCTGCCGCCAGGAGGTGGAGCAGGGCTGCGCCACGCTGCGCGCCATGATGCTGGCCGACAGGACGCCAAAGCTGCTGCTGGAGGTGTCACAGGGCCTGTCGCGCAACCTCAAGTGCGCCCTGGCCAGGGACAAGTCCCCGGACCGCTTCGCGCTCCAGCAGTTCAAGCTGGCGGTCAAGTGCATGAGCACCAGCGCTTTGGCGCTGCTGGCCTGCCTGCCTGAGGTCAAGGCAGAGCCCAGCGAGCTGGCGCACAGCCGGTGCGCCCTGTTCAGCGGGTCTCTGGCGCAGGCAGTGAGTGCATTGGTGGGCTTCGCCACAGAACCATAGTTCCTGTGTCGCACGGCCGCCCTGAGCTCCGAGGGCAAGGCAGTGCAGCGCCATGAGCTGGTGTCGGCCTGCGTGCTCCTGACCCAGTGCTTCAGGGATCTAGCGCAGCATCACCACGGGGGCACAAAGATGTCGGACCACAGGGAGAGGCTGAGGCCTGCGCCTTGTCTGAAGGCTGGACCCTGCTATCTCAGGCTTTAAGGGAGAGGTCTTCATCCAGGACTTTACCACCAGTGAATTCCAATTCTGTGAATTAGCACCCCTTCCTCCTCCCCCGTCCCCACCCCAGAATAAAGTAAGATGCTTATTGTTTGCCCCTTTCAATTTATACCAAAGAAATCATAGGAATCCAAGATGGCGGCATAGGTAAACACCTACACTGCTGCTTTGCACAACAATTTCAAAACTACAACTAAAAGACAGAACGGACATCATCCAGAACCACAGAAAAGCTGGCTGAGTGGAAGTTCTACAACTAGAGGGAAAGAGAGGGGCTCACGGAGACCCAGAGGAGCTGCAAAAAGCTGAGATACGGAGACGCACACGAGGAGAAAGCGGGTGCCGGAGTACCTGGCTGGCTTTCTCTGGCGGGAGGGAGATGGAGACTCTCAAAGGCATTGAACTCCTTATCCTACGACACTAAACCCCAGATCCAGCCGAAACTCATACGGGGAGTTTGCACTGTGAAAAGGGAGAAGTGCAAGGAAATTTAGGGGAGCCGCAAAAGATCAAAGGCCTGGTGGCCCGCACGGCACTGCGAGCAGGACAGATTGCTGATTGTGCCGCTGGCTTTCGCGAGTTGGCGGGAGACAGACCCTCCCAACTGTGCCACTTCTAACTTCACTAAGCCCCTGTTTCCGACGAAACCCCGGAGACCTAGACTCATGTGGTCCTGGTGCACAGGGGAGCTGGAAAGGCAGCGGTTAGAGGCACTGCGGGTGTGCGCAGAAGGACCGCTCCAGCCATTACCCAGTCACGTGATAATCAGGGGCTGTGGAGGGCGGGGCCAACTGGAAGCCAAGGTGGTCCCTTTAAGCCCTGAGACTCCACCCCTCCCAAGCTCAACAGAGGCTTCTTCGGCTTTGCGTCTGGTATCATAAAGCTGAATTCAACACAGAAGTTTTCCCCCGGCATAGTGAAAATGCCGAGACAAGGGAAGGGATTACAAACAAAAGAAATGGAGGAAAAAAAAAAACGACTGGATATAGAGTTCAAAACCACGCTTATAAGGTTTTTCAAGAATATGCTAGAAAAGATGGATAAATTTAGTGAGACCCAAGAGGAGATGGAAAAGGTCCAACTAAAGATAAAAAAAGACCAACTAGAAATTAAACATACACTGACTGAAATAAAAAATATTATACAGAGTCCTAACAGCAGACTAGAGAAAGGCAAGAATCAAGTCAAAAATTTGAAATATAAAGAAGCAGAAAA